>JAPFUF010001480.1:0-24491 GCA_030780645.1 Aschersonia sp. MBC 508 | reverse complement strand
CCCCTTCTCAGCGTTTTCCATCCAACCCACCCGGCCAAGCCAGCTTGCTTGAGCCGCATGGCCTGGACAGACCAAACCGCAGCAGTCCTGCACACACGCGAAATGTCACTGAACGTTGCTGGTCGCCTTATTGTGACTCCTGCGTCCATGGCTGCCTTAAAATTACTTAAACTGCTCCTCTCCCTCCCCCAAGATGCTTTCTCGGTTCCTGATTCCTTCTTCGTTTTATGTTCTCCAAAGCTTTTGCTGACCGTAAAAAGTTGGCTGCCATATTCTATTCTCCCAATCTAACATTGCCCTTTTATATCCTCACCGTTACCTGCCTGTTCCGTGCTGCTTCCCTGAGTCACGCTGCTGCCGCCCGCCAAGATCATTGCTGCTTGTTCCTTACCTCGTTCATCGATGTCCTGTTCGTCCCGAGTCTTTGAATCCTATCCCTGACATATATCGTTCGTCTCTGCGTCTCGAGCTCTGCCTCTACTGCTGCACCTCAACCAGGTTGCAAGCTTCGTCAGTCGGAGAACATGAAAGGTTGCGCTCGAGAGACTGCTGAAGATCAACAGCTTTCTCTACTGCTTCATCACTTGACAGCCCCTGAGAAGCTCTCGAACTTGCATTTTGCAGAACAGCAGGCAGCCATCACTGATTTATCTTTTCCATCCGCGTCTCCATCTCAATCGACTAGAGCTGGCCAAGCTTCACTTTCCCCGATGGCTGTACGTTGTCCCCTCGTTTTCACGTGTACGCCATCAATGGCTTTTGCTCACACAGCCACAGAACTTACGGGCGTGGACTGCACCATCTCGTCGAGAAGAGTTTCACCCGCGAGGTAACCCTGGGCTGTTCATGACCAACGTCATTCCCGATATTGACATTGCCTCGTCCTATGACGGTCGAGCCGCATCATTCTCGTCAACTGCGTCGAGTCTAACGACCAATACCTCCCATGCCTCAACCTTTCCGCAAGGTATTGGATCAGAACGCTATGACGCTCATATTGCAGACGCCGGGTTTGCCTCACATAACTGGTCTCAGGTCCAATCATATCTCAACACTGGTGGGGGATATCTGTCGCCAGCTGAGGTCTTCAGCAATTACACTGCTTCAGCGCCGCCTTCTATGATCTCTGGCTTCTCGGCCCCAGAACCGACGCAACCGTCGACGCGGCCAAATAGCTCCTACGGCGGGATTAATGATGCGAACATGATGAGGGTCGCGTCTGCACAGTCGTTCCAGACGGATCATTCTGCCTCGCAGAAGCTGGTGCAGCCCAACAATGGCGAAGGTCGTTGTGCCATCAGCTTTACTCCCGAGACAGACTTGCTCGCCTTGGGCACTCGCTTCGCGGGTGCCCCTACCTATCCCGCTCTAACGTCCAATCCTGCAATCTTTCTTTCTCCTGGGCCACAGTTAATGGAGCGCTCCCCCTCTAGCACTAGCTTATCCAGCTGCCAGTCCGCCACCTCGTGTGCGACGGATCGGCCCAAAGATGTCCTCGAAGAAAGTCTGCAGCAAGGTAGAGCCAGCAGAGGCTATGCCAAGACCAAGCATGACGCACTCCATCGACACGAAAGAAAGCGTCCGCTGCCAAAATCGACGTATCAACGGCCTAAAGGTCCCAAGATCACCTGTCCGT
Source organism: Aschersonia sp. MBC 508 (assembly GCA_030780645.1). NCBI lineage: Eukaryota > Fungi > Ascomycota > Sordariomycetes > Hypocreales > Clavicipitaceae > Aschersonia > Aschersonia sp. MBC 508. The sequence continues at coordinate 22,855 of JAPFUF010001480.1, read as the reverse complement.
CATGTCAAGAACATCCGGAAGGCTTTCGTGGGAAGCACGAGCTGCGCAGGCACGTCAACGCCAAGCACAAAGGCCGCATCACTAAGTTCAGGTGTCGTGATCCAGCTTTGGTGGGCTTGACATCAGAGGTAAAAATCAAACAGCCGCTGTCTGAATGCAAAGCTTGCTCGTCGGGCAAGCTTTATGGTGCGTACTACAATGCCGCAGCACACCTGCGCCGCACCCACTTCAAAGACAAAGCAGTGCGAGGGAAAGGCAGGAAGCCTGATGACGAAAAGCGTGCTGGCAAAGGCGGCGGCTTTTGGCCTCCCATGTCTGTCCTCAAACTGTGGTTTGAAGAATGTCACGTCACAGCGGACGAATGCGTCCATGGCAATACAGCTGAAACCGTGGTCAATTGGAACGACAACAATGCAATAGCACCTAACGTTGTTGAATCCTTTTTGAAGGTCAAAATGGCAGATGATCCCACCGATGCTGATGCCTGGATCGACTTTGACATGCTGCAGAGCGGCATAAGCAATGTCGATCCTTCTTATCATGGCGGGGGCTTTTCTGCTTGTGAAACTGCAGCGATCGACAATTCGCAGCTGACTGATGCCACACCCGGAGGATTGCGGAATATCAATACAGCCACATTTGGCGTCAACGAGCAGGTCCTTGTCAGCGATGCCATGTTTGCGGACTCTTTCTCGCCCGAATCTTTCGTTGAGGTTGATAATCAGGATGCCGACTATCCACCACTATAGGGCAGCGGCGACAAGCCCGCAATGCCATCAGCCTGATCACCTCGCATCGGAATACAAAGGAGTCGAAGCTAGAAGCGAAGACAGGGAAAAGAAGATAATGAACAAACATTCAGAAGAAACAAGAAGTTGAACAGGAAAAAACTTAAAGAATAAGAGGAAAAAAAGAAAGAAAAACGAAAAAAAAAAAAAAAAACAACCATCCTCCATCCCAACTGCAATCAGATGAAGGCACCAGCGGAGGCCCTATGTCGCCTGAGAAGCCTTTGTTGTTTCAGGTATCCGGCTAACAGTTGCAAATATTGGAAATCGACCTGCCAATGAGAACCAGGCACTGACGGGTGGCCCTATGGCTAAGCTCGTCTGTGATTTTTGCGCGGCAGTCCTTTCGCGACCTCCTCCTCACGCTCTCATTGTATCACCTGCGCCCGGAACGCGTTTTGCCTATGTACTGGCGCTCCACCCCTACGACTGTATTCATGTGACTCTTGTTCTTGTTTCGGGCTCGGAATTCTGCGACTTTAAAGCGAGGGTTGGGAGGGATACGTTCTAGAAGAAAGAAGCCTTCACGGGATAGAGAGGCGACTGCGCTTTTATGAGTGAAGGCGGGCGGCATTGTGCAATCCCGGCATGTTTTGCCTTCTCTGATGGTGCTTTGCCCTCGGAGCCTGATGTTTGCTATATGTATGGGCTCCTTTTGGCGTGCCAGCTGAGATGAACGAGCACTTGATGGGGTACGTTTGATGGGACTATTTGAATGAGTGATATGATACCCGAGATATATAGGCTGGTTTCTGGTAGTATTTTTTTTCCGGGAGCTGATTATGTAGAAGAGACTTTTGTGTCTACATGCTACACCTTTGGCTACCCACTAGGCATTTGATCAAGTTCAATCTGTTCAAGCGGTGTTCAGTTTGACTGTCGAGTTAATTGCATCGTCTTCCGCTGTGGTCACTGCCCAACTCTGAGTTGTCACACCGGACCCACTCTCAGACCAGATGAGGCATCACATTCGTGGACTGTATCGGCCTGTTCATATTCACACGCGGAGAACTACTGCATCATAGCAGACAACACAACGACGTGGTGATGGAGCAGCTCCAAGTCCCAGCGCCGCCATGCTGTCTCTGCTGTCGCCTCTGTCCGTTGTCATGACGCCCTCGGAGGCAAGGTCTGTCAAGCGCACCCTTGTGTGCCGGGGCCATCTCCCCGCGCTGCTCCTCGTCCTCTGTGCCGTTCTCATCAACCACATCCGACGCGTCCTCGTCCCGTCCCTCGGCCAGTTCCTCTGGTGGCATGCCCTTGAGACGATGAAGCTGGCGCGCAGCTCGCCACACCATCTTCTTGTCGGAAAGACGCTCCGCTTCTCCTGGCACGAGGTATGCGTTTGGAGCATGCACAACCAGGCCTTTCGCCTCTTGCGAAGCGATTCCTCGCGACGCATCGGCGAGAATCAGCAGCAGGTGCACGCAGTGGTTCTCTTTGCGGCCATGAGTCTGGCCCTCTTGGAGCACGCCTACGTGGAGACCTGCTGGGCCGGCGCGCAACTATACGCCCTCGCGCAGGTATTTGCCAGCGACGAGCGGCGGGTACTGGTGGATGGCGTGCCGGGGGGGTTGAGCTGGCTTCGCGTGGTGTTTGTGCTGGGCTTGTTGGCGCGCTGGGCCCGGTACAGCGTGCCGGTGCTGGTGATGAAGGGCGGCATGCTGCTGCAGATGCTTGTCTGGGGCACGACGGCGCATCTGGTCAGGTACTCGAACAAGTACTTTATCTTGTTGGAGCTGAGCGACATGCTGGTCACGTTCGGATGGATGGCGCTGGGGCTCATCACGGTGGTGGCGTGGAAGTTGGAAGATGGTTGGGGAAGGAGGAGGATGGAGGCGGGATCGACGTTTACAGGGCGTCCTCGGGTGATGCGCCAACGGGTTGCGTGATGCTATGGAGAGGGAGAAATGAAAGGCGAGACAAGATGAGAAGAAACAGAAGGCAAAAGAGAAAGAAGAAAGGGAAACTTGACAGAGAAAGAAATAAAAACAAAAATTCATAATAAGGCACGCCACGGCATGACAGTAGTAATATAACGGTGAAAATCGTGCAAGAAGGGCTAGGAGCTGGAGCTGGGAAAGAAGTGGTTGGTGAAAAAGGAAATTGAGATCTTTGGCAAGATGGTGTCACTTTGCAGAGCTCGTTGGCCGTCGAAATGAAGGATGAAGCAAGACAAATGTAACGATTCTGGCGGGCGACTATCAGTGTAGTGAGAGCTTGTCAAAGATGAGTCTAGCGAGAGTTTCTGCTCGGCAAGGATATACCCTTATACACGTAGAAGAGGGAAAGAGGTCTGCGTGGACACATGTTGGCGAAATCGAAGGTGGCCACTGCCGGGGTCTTTGAGAGATATATAAGCAAAGTCTGAACCAAGGACACGAGGACACAGCGAGAGCCAGCCCGCCGCACCAACTCCCGGACAGTCGAGTCATTTACACGGGGCGAACAGAAACGTCACGAAGAAGATACTACAGGGTGAGTTGCAACAAGAGAAGCAGGGGTATATTGCGCATGCCAAAGAAGAGACGGGACGCAAAGAAAAACGAAGAAAAAAAAAAAAAAAAAAGGACTGGCCATCTACATCTTTTTGACGTTCTCCATCCACTCCTGCGCGCCCTTGACGCCCTCGTGCGATTTCCGAAACAAGTTCCTCTCCCACTCATCCAGCCCTCTCAAGAACTCGTGTCCGTGCCCATGACTGCCACCGCCGCCGCCACCACCATGGTGTTCGGCGGCGGCGGCGGCGGTTGTGCGCGCATGCAGACCGACATCGTTGGCCCTGACCACAAAGGTCCTCCTCAGCACGGCGCCGAGCTCGCGCTCGTCAAACAGATCCAGCATGCGGGTGCCGATGCCGTAAAAGTGCAGGCTCTGGTCGCGCAGGGCCACGGCGCGGGGGTCCGCCCGGAGCGCGTTGAGGACCTGCTCCGACAGGCAGGACGGGAGGTTGAGCGTGAGGGGCGCGCGGTGGTGTTGGTTGGCGTCGTCCTCGCCGCCGGCGGCGGCGGCCGACGAGGCGAGCGCGAGCATCTCGGCGAGCCACAGCGGCAGAGAGACGCTGGTGCCGCGCTTGAGGCCCGACGACGAGGCATTGTCGAGATGGCCGAGATGGGGCACGTCCAGCTCGAATTGGCAGGGAACTTTCTAGAGGCAGGGAAGAAGGGGGGAGAGACACAATCAGTCGACAATGAAACAACGGGAGAGAAAAATGAAAAGAAGTGTTTGGGAGGGGTAAATGTGCCAGCTTGTTACTTACCTCGGCGTCTGTGAGAATCGCATCGACATCGTAGTACGACATTCTTCTGAGCGCGACAGGAAGTGCAAGCAAAACCTGTGCAAGAAAAAAAGAAGGGACAAGGGAATAAAAAAAAAATACAGCCCTTTGATGGGGATGGGAGCACGTAGCCGCGTGTATAGGTAATGAAGCTGCTGCCTTTGTCGACAATGAGCCAGCCAGCCAGCGCGCGCGCGCAAATGCAACGAGCAACGTCAATTGACATGGCGCTCTGACGCGACGCAGTAGCGAAAGCACGTGATTGAACACCGAAGTTTTGGGGCGCTGGTGTGCGACGTCATATTAAGCCTTGGCTTATATAACGGTGGTCGTAGAAACGGAGTGCTGGCCGCCCAGAGCTCGGGAAACGAGACTCGCATCCGATCGGGGCGCGGCACAAACAAAGTCAATCGACAGCAAGCACCAGGACTCCAGGCCCGGTTTTGGGTTGTTCGCGTGCCGACCATGTAAACGAGACAAGATGCTGCGCTTAGAAATCCCGTCTCGCCTGGGCGGAGGACGGCCCCCCGGTGAACGCGTGCGCGAGACTGCCGAAGCGCGAGGGTTGTTAGGTGGATCGAGCTGTGCATGCATGCCTTGCTTGGCCATGATACTCAGAACTGTACGCCGCGGCCACAGCACAAGAGATCGAAAGCCAAATGAAGAAAGAAAAAAAAATCAGATCAGTCATTGGTAGTAATTGTACAAGAGCTGAAGAGAGAGCAGTACGCTATCAATCGAATACGCTGTGGAATAGTTTGCGTTGCACGTTGTGAACATCGTCCTCAGCCACCCCATTGCCGCAGCCACGTCCCCCCCCCAGCGCCACAGTGACGACAGAATTGCCAATCCGACGCGCCAATGACATCCGTAGCTACCGCCGCGGCAGCTTAGCAAAAAGCAGAAAAAAAGCTCCAATCTTTTTTCCTTCAACGCCTTTTCATTAAGCGTTATCCGTCCGTTCCTTGGTCCGCCCCCCCGTTATCCCCACGACGTTTATATTGCCTAGAGCCCGCCTGCCCGCGCAACCAAGCAACCGACCTCAACTTGAGCTCAAGTCCAGGCCATACATAGCCGCTCGCCCCAACCTCACCTTCCTTCTGAATCGTTGCCCTCACGTACAGGATCCAGCATGTCGTCTGCTCTGCTGCTGCGCACCGCCGCGCCCGCAAGGACGGGCCTTTTCCGCGCTGCTGCTGCTGCTGCGGCGTCGGCCCGAGCCAGCACAGGCACGAGCTTCGTTCGCAACAAGGCCACTCTGCCCGACCTCCCGTGTAAATTTGCCCCCCCTTCCCCTTTCTACCCACAGATTGTCAATTGCGTGTCATGGTACATGAAGAAGAAAGCTGACGCGGAAGGGCGGCACGTGTCCAGACGACTATGCTGCGCTGGAGCCTCACATTTCCGGGCAAATCATGGAGCTGCACCACTCCAAGCACCACCAGACCTACGTCAACAGCTTCAATGCCGCCGTGGAGGCGCTGGCCGAGGCGCAGGCCAAAAACGACGCCAAGGCTGCGGCCGCCCAGGCGCCCCTTCTCAACTTCCACGGCGGCGGCCACGTCAACCACTCGCTCTTCTGGGAGAACTTGGCGCCCAATGGCAAGGGCGGCGGCGGTGAACCAGAGGGCAAGCTCTTGGTATGTCGACTCATGAGCTGAATAAGCTTCACGCGCGTCCTCCGCGGGCGCATCACGGTTGTGGGAGTTTGCTGACCGGAACGTGTGTGTGGGCTTAGACCGCTATCAACGACGATTTCGGATCGTTCGAGAACCTAAAGAAGCAGACCAACGCTGCACTCGCGGGCATTCAGGGCTCCGGTTGGGCCTGGCTGGTCAAGGACAAAGCATCGGGAACGCTGGGCCTGGTCACACGTGCCAACCAGGATCCCATCACTGGCAATCTGGAGCCTCTTCTTGGCATTGATGCTTGGGAGCACGCATACTATCTTCAATACCAGAACCGCAAAGCTGAGTACTTCAGCGCTATTTGGGACGTTATCAATTGGGGAACTGTGGCCAAACGCTTTGAACAATAAATTTAGCAGCTAGTCGTGCTTAGTGTAATACATGTAGGTTGGGAGTCATGCAACGGGCGTGACGTGACTTGACTGGCCCACATGCTCGTCAGGAGCAGCCCAGAAGCATACGCGCAAAGACGCACCTTTTGTCTTCCAGTCCGATCCCGAGCCGCCCAGACTTAAGCAGGACACCTGGCTTGTCGACACGGAACTTGCCCCAAGTGCCCTCAACGAGAGCACTTGAAAGATGCAAACAAGTGGATTCACGGCGTTTGACATCGGACGATCCCTTGGAACGCTGCCAGCTCTGTCGGAAAATCCTTGTCAAAGATCTGGGTCGCGTAGTCGTACCAGTCAAGGTTAACGTCACTGGTCCGGGCTTCAAAGAACTTGACGTAGTCCCACCACTCGGGATACCAGCCAGCGCAGTCCCAACCTAATACAAGATGAATTTTCCGCCCATCCATGATAATATTCTTGGGGCAGATATCTCCATGACAGAGCACCACTGGAGGATCCTCGCCCAACTGACGAGCCAACGTCGCCACGATCGGGTTAGGGACGGTGGAATGGAAGGACGAGGTGAGAAATGCCACAAACGTCCCAAAATTGGGGCGTGGTCGGATAGCCCAGTACGTACTGTTCTGGTGCCTGTCCAGCAGCAGTCGGAATTGCCCCGAACATGCAGAGCCGATTCCGTTCGGCCCTGCAAGTGTGCTTGTTTGCCGCATTTGATTGATGATCTTTCGCAGCTGGCGTGCCGTTTCATACTTTTGCGACGCCGAAAAAGTGTGCTACACGTCTTCGAGCAGCTCGCCTCGGGCGGTGCACACCACGGCCTGTGGAGGGCACAATAACAGATCTTCCATCTCATGCACTCTAGGAAGCCGCAAGACTGGCAACGATGACTGTCCGCATAACTTCCTGGTCATCCAAAGTCCGGCGTCTGTGATGTTCCTCACATGTGTCGTCACGAACGGGCTGCTTCTTTCGGTCTCGAAAGACTCCAGTGTCAGGTGAAGCGGGCGCTTCCGCAGCAGCTTCGTGAGGTGCGTCGTGTGCGAATTATCGCTAGGGGCTTCCGGCGGCAAGATCATGAGTCACTGTTTGCGGCGAGCGATGGGGAGAGAACGTACGTGGAGGGAGCACTGGTGGCTTTCGACCATCTACTCTCTCTCTAGCGCGCTGACGCTTCACGTCTTTGCCCGCGATGCAGCCGGCAGGCCTTTTCGTCAGGCCTGCTTTTCGGTCAGGCGGGCAATCTTGTGGACCAGTACCAGGACCGGAATCAGCGTTCCGAAGTGCGAGAAGGTTGGCTCCCGTTATGCGAATGGGTTTGGGAGCTGGCGGCGGGCTGACCTCGACCAGCTCATCGGCATTCTCGAGCATCCGTGCCCTCTCTGGGTTCATGGCCATGCTCTGCTGCGGGCTTCTGCGACGATGCTTCGGTGAACCCCAGGGTAAATATTGCCAGTGGTAGTCGCCTCCAATCCGTGACCACTCCGAGATTGAGCAGCTTGCCAGCAGGGTTATGCACACAACCCCGTCCACTGATTGACGCGAGGCAATTGTCCGTCCGCAGTCTTTGTCTACGGGAAAGAGTTCAGAGCACGTGGTTTGGTCTGCACTTTCGCCAACGCATGCTGTGCCGAGTCGCTCCTGCCGAGTGCTGAGCTGCGATGGAAAGCCAATTTGCGGGCTCACGAATGTGCACCACGCCCTATGTTATGGCAATGACGTTTTTTTTTTGCAAGACGCGGTCCTCCGGCAGATTTCTTCGTCACTCGTGCAAATGAATATCCAACGCTATGTACGCCTTGTTCGAGGGATTGTGAAGGCTGCCATTCGCTTCTTACTTTTAACATAGGTATGAATGTGATCGTCCGTTTGCCTCGCGGCATATAGTGAGGGTATCCCTGTTTTCGCGTGGACAGGGTTTGGTGTGACGACACGGCATGCGTGCCCGCCACTCGGTCCCATCACTATTTTCTTATTGCGGCACTTGATGGGCGCGTGCTCACCCTGCTGCGACCTTGGGCGCGAGCCCGCCTATCCCCTCATCAAGCTGAGCTGCTTACGAGGCGTCTCAATGTCAATGGCCGACCAACGACCACTGCCCGTCTCCGTGAGGCTGCCATCATTCACCCTCCCCCAAGCGACGGATGGAGGCCACTGAGTGAAAGCGCTCGTCTCTGCACAATGACGAGGAGCCACATGTCTAATCCCGCTGTCATGATGCTCCGCGCCCTGGCGTGCCTGATGCTGTGCGGCACGTTGGCCAGTGCGAGGAAAGCTGTGCTCCCGGATCACGCGACAGCCAGAAAGAACAGCAAACACATCTTCAACGCCATCGACTCCGCTGGCAGACAATGGGGATCCGCAATACATCACAATGGTTTCAGCTTCATTCCCACCGTCATACCCAAGGGAACTTTGTTGTATCATGGTAGGCAGTCGTCAACGCCTCCACCCACTGTGGAGTGGATGGCCTTCGAAGTCGAACACGCTGAGGCATTCGCATTCTCCCAGGAGCTCCCACCATCCGGTCAAAACGAAGGTGCAAATGCAGACGACCAAGCGCAGATTCCGCTACATGAGCCTCGCAGCTCATCACACAACGAGACCCGCTACGAACGGGGCTATCTCCAAACTTACAGAGCATACCGCGATGTGAATGTCCTCTATCTTGATGGCATGAGTGCGGGCAAGACTTGGATGGGGACCCTGGACACACAAGATCTTGTTCTCCGGGAGAACCAATCGATTCCAGATTGGGGCCCCAGTTTTGGCGAGCGGGAGAGGTCTGCCCAGATCTGCTCTTTGCTTGCTGACTGGGGATACGATGGTCTCATGCGAGCCGAGATAGGATTCGAGATTATGTACTGCGACTTCAGTTCTGGCGTCGATCTTGTTGCTGTAAAGAGAAGCAGCATTCATCAAACGGGCCTCCCGGAGCCGTACACAAACATATTCCAGTGGTCACGGGCTGTCGCCGAAAGATACGACGGTCTGGGCGGTGACCGGGTTCGTCTTGACTTTTCGTCGCTAGTGTCATGCTACTTCTTTCCAATCAACATGTCCAATCCAGATCCGGAACGACCAGACCTCCACCGCCTCGCTTCCGCCAGCATCGACGAACTCAAGGATATCAAGAGTCATGTCAAGGCAGTCGCGACCACAGCTAGAAGGTTCACTGTGAACTGGCAAGCGCCTGTGGACCTGATCACCGCACGATATGCCAAGAGGCTGGCGGCTTTGACAAATCCTGACTCGCCAACTGAGTTGTTCAAGACGGAGTTGACGACGGCGACGCAGACGTATATCGATGCATCACCAGAGCCCGGCGATATTAACAAACGTGCGAGAGAGGGCTGGAACGAGACTAGGGATGCATTACTGGCGTGTGAAGAGCACTACCTTCTAACAACGTATCTTGACCAGAATCGCTGGGGTGCCCAAGACTGGCTCATCCACACAGCCTTGCGAGCGGTCATGTCGGACATCTGCAGCACCTTTTTCCTCGCGAAATCGGTCACAGACCAGGGTGGTATCACGGGGCGGAATCACGATGCAGCTGGAGGAGATGCGCCGCTCGGTTTGGATCAGTTGAGGGAAGCGCGGACGCTGTTGGAAGAACTGAAGAAGAGGTTGAATTGGTCTACTTGGAGGAGGCCGCAGCTTTGCAGGACTGACGAAGTGCTTCTCACGGCCATGTGGCCTTGGGGCAGCGATGAAGATCACTGGAATCCCGAATGCCGCAAACACGACGTGGTCCATAGTTGGAGGGCGGGCTACTGGAAACCTGACTGGAGGTATCAATAGCTTTAAAGTTCTCAGCTCCTTTCTGTTTCTCTCTCTTCATGCTTCCCGATTTTGGTTCCCCATTCCCTGGTGTCCCCATTCCCTGGTGCACGATTGCCTTGCAGGAATTCGCTGCAATGACAAACACCAGTGCTGATGAGGGCAAGAGGACCATGGGGCTGTACACGCTCCATGTCAAATGGGGAAAGGGCAAGAAAATAAGAAGCCTGTCCAGGTTTGAACAGCGGCAGGTCCTGACGAGCTAGGTGAGAGACAAATCAGGCAATCTCCGAGCTCAATCGTCTGAGATGGAATACACTTCACGTCGGCGAGAAAGAACGTGTCATCAGTGTCACCAAGGGCCCAATGAAGCTCGGATCTCGTCTACGTAGCCCGCTTCATTGCCGTTGTTACGCTTACGTGTTCACCGCCCCTTGTAGGATCCGACACCCTGGATACCGGGGCACAGGAGAGTCCCTTGCCCGCTGCCTCGCTTGCTCAAGCCGCTGTGATTTGTCGCTATATTTGGCAAAGTCGTCCGATCTGCGGGATCTTCAGCAGCTTTACCAGAAAGCCAGATGGTCACATTTATCAAACTCAAATCTCTACGCCGGCCTTGTTTCTTCTTCCCTTGACGTGACCGCGGCTTTTGCTGCGACGCAATATGATGCAAAAAATCCGTGTGAGAGTGTGCAGTCCCATTCCGTTCTGTCCAAGTCATAGGGACGCAGATCTTTTTTTTTTTTTTTTTTTTTTTTTTTTTTTTTACGCGCCACGGCCTGATGGTGGTCTGAAAGCTCGTGTAGACGTCCGTCGCGCGCCGCCACTTGTGAACACGAGATTTTTGTAGACCTTTATTTGGTGTAAGTGTAATGTGGTACTGCGCAGATCGTTGCATGCAGACACGACCGCTTTACTGCTTTTGGGCCGTTCAGCAGCAGCAGTACGACAGGAGCTGGTTCGGCGTTTGCGCCACGTTCCCTTCGACGAACACACATGGCGCGGGTCTCAGAATGGCATCATTTTTGGCCAGAAGCGGTGCAATCACATACGTTGACCCCATCAAGGAATCCGCGTCACTTGGTCTCTTTTGAGAGAGAGAGAGAGAGACAGAGAGAGAGAGGCCCTGTCGCCTAGCGTGCTGCGATGGGCGGACTTGGGGATTTCGAAGAGGGAATAACTTTTTGCGTAACGTTACGCAAAAAGTCCTCATGGCGCTTGGCCCCCGAACACACCTGATGGGCGGGCGCGCGGCGAGCACCATGACCCTTTTCCCAGCAAAACTGTATCGTACGTTGCCAGACCCGCCAGTCAGGAAGTATTGAAACACCGTTCCGCCGGGTCGGTACGCACGCACGTAGGCACGTTCGGGAATTCGAATCTTTGTATGACCTGCGTAGCCAAGAGAAAAGGAAAGGAAAAAGAAAACTCGGGGTGACGAGGCAAGAAGACCCTCGTCTTCAGAAACGAAGCGAGACGAGGAGGCGCGGCTACGGTTTCGGGCGAGAAGAGCCGCCGAGCCCATCGCACCTACTATCTCTCTCTCTCGTCCCGTCTCTCTGGCTTGGACATTCTGGGGAGGGGGTTTGGGAGAAGGGGAAGTCGCCGGTAGACAAAGTCCGTCAGCCCGTCTCATTGCACCCGAACTGTCGGGCCCGACCTCTTTGTTTCACAAGCTCACGAACCCGTTTTTTTCCCACGTCAAACCCGGTAGCCTATCGGCAGGAAACCCCAGAAGACGTACGCGAATACGCAACGCAACCTCCCAGAAGGACCCAGGGGCGCGGGCGGCGGCGGCGACAAGAGCGGTCTGAAGCAACTCGAGAGGAAAGGGTTTTCGGTATCCAATGATTTTACGACCCATGCTCGCCGCGACGGGACGGGACAAGAGAAAAGAGGCTTCTTCTTGCGTCGTGGCGCATCGGGCCAGGGGATTCGCGCTTTTCGGCAACGTCCTCTTAAACCCCTCCACATGTCTCTCATCGCCAGCCTTGGGTTCCCCGAACGCATGGCGATGACCATGGCCGAAAGCATTATTAGGAAGGCCTGCGATCGTTGTCACTCTCAAAAGCTGAGCTGTAAGCGTGTTGGCGACGAGGCTTGTGAACGCTGTGTCCGGCTTCGTACCGAGTGCAAGTCCAGTCCTTCTCTTCGATATAAGAAGCAGCATCAGCAGCCGCCGCCGCCGCCGCAGCAGCATCAAACCTCCAACCAGCCTTTTCAACGTGCCTCACACCAGACAAGAAGTCAGGCCTCGTATCAGAGGAAACAAGAGCAACAGCTACAGCTGCACCAACAGCAGCACCAGCAACTGCAACTGCATCAGCAACACCAACAACACCAACAACACCAACACCAACAACATCAACAACATCAACAACATCAACACCAACACCAACACCAACACCAACACCAACACCAACATCGCCAGCAACATCACCCAGGTCAGCAGCAACTGCAACAGCAACAGCAACAACAAGCTCTTGGCCAATTACCGTCACCTGCACCGCAGCCACAGATTCCAGTTGGAGACACCAAGCTACCAATCAGCACCCGTTCGCCCAAGAGGAGACGCACGGACAGCGAGCAGAGCATACCAATCATTGGAGAGCGAGGTAGGACAAGCTGGCCCCCTTTTGACCTGGAGAGGCATCTCACATCTGCGACGAGGGGGTGAAGCTAACCATTTCTTCTTCTCTTCTTCTTCTCTGCTTTCATAGGCCTTCCTTTGCTCGACGAGGGCTCTGAAGTCGTCAGGATAGAGGATCAAGTTGGTCTTGGCGGCGAAGCGACGTTGACGCCCATCGACTTCGACTTTGGTCAGTTCGAAGAGCTCGACTTTTTCGCAACCTCGAGCCAGCCTCCGATCTCGCATCAGGGCGCGTCGGTGAGCGGAACTATAGAGAGCTTCCAGCCGCAGCCGCCTGCCGTCCCCCCGGCGTTTTCCAACCCGTGGACCACCCAGCACATCGGCCACCACCACCACCATCAGCAGCAGCAGCAGCAGCAGCTTCATCAACCTCCCCATCATCATCCTCATCATCCTCATCACCACCAGCAGACGGCTGAAGCGGCGTTTCCTCACGCGCAAGTGACAACGCTGCCCCCTGCCGAGAGCGGCGGCCTTGTCCCGTGCGGGCTCTCTTCGTCCTCTCCTTCTTCGCACATTGACGTGAGGGGAACCACCGTCGTCGTTGCGCCTGATCACCAGACGTCGATCGGCAGTCAGAAGCGTCGAAGGCAGCGGCGTCCACGGAACCGGCCACGACAGATTGCCCTCCGCCACGTCGCCAACGCATCATCATCGACGTCGCCGCCATCGTCATCGTCCAACAACTCGTCGTCCTCCGGCAACGTGCACTGGATGGCGCAACTATCGGAAATCAACTCCAGGCTCGTGGAGCTTGCGTCGTCGCTGCCCCAGCCCCAGGTGTCGCCAGCCTTCAACGTGCAGCTCATGACGCCGACAGCAGGGGGCCACAACGCCGGCGACGACGGCGGCTTCCCTATTGACGAGATGTTCAAGCTGACGCGCCGCGTGGCCGACGTGCTGGATCGCTGGTCGGCCGGCTACCACCACCACCACGGCGGCGGCGCCGTGGCCGTGGCCGTGGCAGCAGCAGCAGCCCCGACAATCGACAGCTCCGACCCGGGCAACTCCATGTTTGTGCTCTCGACCTACGTCCGCCTGCTGGACATGTACCAAAAGGTCTTCAGCCTCGTCCGCATCGAGCTGTCCCAGGCCAACTGCGAGGCGGCCTTTCGCTTCTGGCGTCTGCCCGACGTGCAGGTCGGCTCCTTCTCCGTCGACCCGTCGCCGTCGCTGCAAATGTCGCTGACCATCCAGCTCGCCGAGGAGTTTCTCGCCCGCCTGCGCGCCGCGACGGCCGCGCTGGATCCCGCGCTCAGCAACGGCGGCGTCAGCGGCCACGCCGTGAACAACAACACCGCCAGTGCCGCGGCTGCCATGGAAGAATCCTCCTCTTCCTCCACCTCCTCCGCCGCCGCCGCTGCTGCGGGCAGGTCCATGTTCTCAGAGGTGGTGGACGTGTCGTACCAGGCTGTCAAGTCCAAGGAGGAGAGTCTGGGCAAACATCTCGCTGAGCTGCGCGACGAGATCGAGGCGCTTCTCGACGTCTGAGCACCTCTGCGCGCGCCGGGGAAGTGGTGCAAAGCACATGCTTGGATGATCGGAGGGGGATGGAAGGACGGAGGGGGAAAAATTGACACTTTGCTCTAGGTCGTGTGTTTCGCTTTCCTGCTTTCCTGCCTTCTTTTTTGTTTTAATTCATTTCTATTCAATTTCACTCTTTTCTTTCTCAGGGAGGGCAATTCTTTCATCAGACTAGAGACGGAACGTTACCTGGAGAATTTCCGAGGCAAAAGAAGTTTCCACTTCACTTTGTTTTCCATTTCGCAAAGACTTCGTAGATACAGATTTGAATTGACGGTTGAGATGAGAATTACTTGTTAGCCGCACCCTTGTTTTTTTTTTTCCCTTGGCGCCATTTCGCTTGCCGTTCCCTTTCCAACCTAACCTACATTTCGGGTCGAAAGATCGCCGGTTGGGCATCCGTGGCCGGTGGAGGGTTGCAAGCTACCCCGGCAACCCAGGCAGGCACCCAGACGAGAGCCAGGCGGCTTTTAAGAGCTTCAGATAGAACAGCAGCGTGTTGATCATAAGATTAGAGAATCCAACCCAAGAGTGGGGGGTGGCTCCTGGACATGTTTCACACGATGGCGTGCCTGGACAACAAATTGTGATTGTGATGGAACGCTCGGCTCGCTCACAACCGCCTGCCCACATGATCCTGATGCTACCCCTTCTGAGACACTTCTCGTAGCTGTCGAAGGAGACTAGAATGCTGCCACCATGTTCTGTCTTCACCCACGCATGCTCCCCCCTCCTCAACTCCACTCCTGCTGCTTTTGAAAGAGGGGTTCAGCATATTCGCCCATAACTGCCATGGCTTGGTGGTCCTTCTGGATTCGTGTTTCGGGATCCCCTGATAAAAGGAATAAAATCCGTGTTTGCGTCGTAAAATCATGACGTTCGAATACGACGTAGGCGGAGTATATAGTGCAGCAAGAGAGAGCAGAAAAGAAAAAAGCGCAGAAAAAGTCTCCAAACTTCGTACCACGGACATTTCCAAAGGCCCCATTCCGAAATTTGATGACTGGTCACAATATGGAAAGTCCTACTTTGACGATCTGCGCGGCGCGGATGTATGCTGCGCTTCGTCGCTTCGTCAGTTGACCACCATCTTGTCTCAAACCAGCTCAGTCTCGACGCAATATGCCTGTCCTGCTCCTTTTCCTAGACCCAAACAGACCGTGCCCGTCTGCCTGGCTGGCTCCGCATCCGCCGGGAGCATCATATAACTCGACAATCCAGTCCGAGAGCATCCCACCTTTCACATGCACGTGGCGGCCTAGACCGATGGAGCGAGAACAGCACAGGTTCATTTCGACGGTGTCCCTGCCCACGTCGGCCAACAAATGTTAATCGCTGCCCCTGCAAGCTGGTTGACTGGGCTCAAATGGGAGCAATGAATGTGGTGCAAGTTCCGTAACCTCCGCGCAACGTGCTGACAGACAAGGCCAAGGATAGAGGTGACGCGGTTGACCCGTCGCGCAGAACTCGGCCGAGTTTACGACCGTTTGTGTCCGTCTTATTGCATGTACTGCGCGTGTGCCTTCCATACCTCAGGATCCCACAACGTCTAGCCTGGAAGAAACCACAGTGCTCGACCCTGTGGGGATGCGTCACTGCAACAGAGTGCAGCTCTGATCGGGCAACGCAACAAGCGCAATAAAGCCATCCGCCTTCCACGTCTGCAGCTGCTATGAGCTTTCGAGTTGCTTGCGTGAACAGAACATAGGCAGAGGTTCGCCGATGTTTAATCCACTTACAAGCACCGTGCCGCGCTAGCTAGCCCTGGGGCACTGAAGCGCCGAGGCTGTGAGCCAGAAAAGGAAAGTCAAGCTGTGATTCGTCTCTCCAGCATATTACAAGACATGAAAGTGTCGAACCGAATTAGTCCTTCGTTTCTGGCGGCTGCTTGTGGCTTCACAGAACATTGCGCATCTTTTCCGGCTGGCAAACCTACTGGCCTTGCTTTAGTAAAAGGCTTGACGAGCGGCATGATGATACAGGTTCGTAATATCATGCGCATCTCAAGAGGGCTTCACAGGGGCCTGGCTCCATCGGGGATGCCGAAGATCACCCTCCTGGTCAACACCGGACGCAGTCATCTCGACGCCATCGCTGCTGACGAGCTCACCGCTGACGATTCATGGTCGCTGGCTAGTAACCTTGTCGAGACGGGGTTACCGGGACATCGAGGGAAGCTTGAGGGATACTAGTCCGCTGCCAAGGCAGACAGCCCAGAGCTAGCAGCGCCAGGAGCGACTGCTTCGCCGATGACATCTCGGCCCCCTCGGCCCACCATACTGCTTGCGGGAATCGCTCGCAGATGAGGTTCGGAACGTTTGCAATCTAGTCTTCCGTTTGGTACAGACCATTGAGGGTCGCGTCATTTTCCAGAACGATGGTGATGAAGGGACTGAGACTGAATGGTGCTTCTGATAATCTCAGTCGTGTTGCTCGTATCTCCTCTCTTTCTCGCGATGCCGCTCTCAGCCCATGTTCGAATGGCATGTTTCTTGCCGCGCCGCGGTTCGCTGCCTGGACCCATTACCTACATAGGGACGTACATCTGTATGCGGGCAATACCCTTACAACCAAGCTGTCGGGACGCCTCGAGATCTGCAGACGTCTTCTCAATTTCGGGTCCTCGATGTTGACAAATCGCGAATGGCGTGGCCCGTCTAGCTTTTGCAGAGACAGTGGCAAGCTGCGACAACGGTCGGAACCTGGTTTGTTGCAAAACCTTGCGGGACCCTTGTGGCAAATACGACAGCCAAGTACGCAGCCAGCCCTTGGTGCTGCAGGGCCAGTAGGCCGACCCTTCTTTGAAGGACCTTTGACGGGGTAATACCAGCCTTCACGTACATCATCTCCAAACGTGGACACTGGTTCCCATGCCAGAATCCGGGCACACGCGAATAAACATAACCAAACCCCGCAAGCCCTAGAGGTCAAAGAGGCCCACGACTGCCGTTGACACCTACCAAAAGGTGAACAGGGCCGATCGTTGATATGCCTCCCGTTTCTATTGCGCGTCAATCCAGCTCGATGTCGCTATTGATAAGCCGAGCATTGTCCTAAGTTGCCTAATTGTTTATTTCAAGAATCTACAACTTGACGAGTGATGTTTTGCCGAGGAGAAGGTATAGCTCATCTCTGAAGATGACGAAGAGAGATCAGCACCTGCCTAGAACGGAGGTAGCCACTCGCCGTCTGAACTCGCATAGCTAAATTCAACGCTCCATTGTTCCGCCAGTCGTTTTCGTTCAAGGCGTGAATACGTGTGACGGAGCGCGGTGGGTCTCATGCCTTGCTCACTTTGCCCGAACCCCTTTGGGTCGGGCATCGATACTCCTGAAAGCTGCCGCGAGGATATGCCTTCAACCGCCGTTCTTGACACTAGACAGATCTGCTGCATTGAAAATGCTACAATGGCGCCAACGTTGACGCATTGACAGCCTCATGTGACTCAGACATGCGGAGCATAAAGTCACAGGGCCCATGAGCAACCTCGATATGCCCTGCGTTACAGACGACGGGAACGCTGAGCTTGCGTTGTTGGTCACTCAGGCGCATTCCTCCTCAGTGTAAGCCAGTACGTCTGGACAGGCATTCCATGTCGGCCATCGAAAGTCGATGTTCCGACGCCTTTTGCTGGCGGCAAGGCGTAATTGCCCAGATGCTCATTGAAGTGCTCAAAGGCCTCCTCGCCCAACAGTTCTTCGGCAAAACATCAAGAAAGAACTAATTGACTGAATTAAACGTCGTGTCGTGACGACTGATGTTCGTGCTTTGAAGATTGAATGGCGAATGCAATCACATCATTGTGGCTTTCATACTGCTCAGAAAGCTTGTCCGAGTCCGAACGCCTCTGAGATTGCTCGGACTCGGTCGCCCAGTCTTATTGACCAAGACGGCTGGCGGACTGGCCCGAGCCGCCTGGGTTTTGCCCGCTACTTCCCATCCTGGCGCTCTTCTGGCCCCAATAGATCGGTCGTACCAAAACGACGTGTGCCCGTAATGCAACGTAGGGTGTCAGCTCGATGCGCCTCACCACTTGCCGTCGCTTATAAGTTACACGGTAACTGCAAAATGGCCACGTGCAGTCATGCGACTGCTTTTGCTTAGGATGTCAATTGCGAACAGGATCTGCCCAAAACAAGTTTCCATCGAGAGGTGCACTCAACGATCAGGTCTTGCGCCAATTAGCCTGGCCCTGGCCTCAGTGGTAGAATATGACGTTCTCGTCCTCGGCGGAATTTGAACGATGTCGGTATAGAGATGGATGAGCCATTTGACTGAAACGCCAGTGCGCGCTGAGTGCGGGTGGGCGACAGCCGTAGTGGCTGTCCATCCCTGGCAATCATGGTCGGCGGAATCCCGACTTTTGTGCAAAAGTGGTGAATGACCCGAACAAAAAGCGCATTCCGTGCCTCGAAAAACGCTCAATGCTCTGACGCGGAACTGCTTGATCAAAGTTCAGCGTGATACCGACCGACCCGCTGCCAGTGGATGAGTATTTTTTTTTGGTCGTTTTGACCAGCCATGGTTCCGACCCCGCACGGGGGGATCTCAGGACGGACTCACGCTTCTTACTCAATTGGTTTGCAGATCCAGAGGCCAGTCTAACGCTGCCCTAGTCCCCGAGCTGGAAGCCACGTAGCTTTCTTTTCCACGACGTTTACTTCTCTGGGTGTGGTGAGCATGCATACCATCTTTCGAGCTACTAAGCGAAGTCGTGAAACCGTGCGATTCCGTGGATGGAGGGCGAGTATGGTATGGCAGGCGGACAGTGCTCGTCCTCAATTGCAGTATTATGCGAAGACTGCGTCAGCGGTTGCTAAGCAGTCCCTTATCATAATTCCGTCTGGCTGGCGAAGCAGATCGATCATTCGTCAGTCGAATGGGTCAAGCAGAAGACGGATCGGCTCAGTGGACTTGCATGAGAGCAGGGAAATGCTGTGTAGGCTTCGAACACGGGGGCGGCCTGTGTGATTGACGTGAACATGACAAATCGTTGGATACTCCGAAGTTGCATCTGCCCCGGACGCTGTCATTTGGGCACGAATATTGTAGAACCAGACCAGACTTGACCGTTTCGCTGGGCCGCGTGAGAAATGTGGTGGTCTTGCAAATAGAACGGGGAAGGTGCGACTGGATTTCCAGGAGCGTGACAAGTCGGCGCTTGACTTGGACCACACCCACCGAGCTGTCAGGCCCATTTCTTTCTATGCCATCTGCAGGATACCATGTGTATGCAGCAGGCACAGCAGCACGCTATCTTTTTTTCCCCTCTCGATTCTCCTGCCTACCTGTGTAACGACACGAAAAGTGCATTGGGCTGTCATCGCAGATGTGTCCAAGGGAGGGGTACAGGCGGCTGGCAGTCACACAGTGACTTGACAAGGTATTGGTGAGATAGATGAAATGAGGCCCCTGCTCTGGATTGACACTGAGATTGGGAGATACGAAATTGGTAACCGAATCTCCGTTCGAATACAGGTTCAGGATGTACTGCTCAAGATAGTCAGATTATTGCCCAGGGCGAGCCGCACGGGTTCTCAGCCATCAAGTTCCATGGAACTCCGCGCTTTTTCTGTCCCGATCAAAAGTGCACCTCTACACAGTGCCTGTCAAGAGCAGCTCTGCTACACTTGGCATCCCCGTCATTGTACAACTGCATTGGGCCGTCCTGCACGGAATTTACTGGTCCAGCCGTCGCGTCTTGCAGCCACATGATGCATGCAGTATCCCGTCCCTTCTCTGTGGCAGCTTCTTCACATGTACTTTCTTACTTCTGACAGCGCGACTACGCACCTACCTCATCAAGGACCCGTCTGCTCGATCACACAGTGGGGAGCTTCTAGCAGCAGCAAGAGGACGAGAATACACTTCAAGTCGCTACGCGCGGGAACGAGCACCCAGCGGATGACAGCGTGTTCATCATACAAACATTCGCTGTGAGAAATACGCTTTGAGCTCCGTAACATGAGGGCCACGTCGGCAAGAGAACAATGCACGACCTCAAGCGTGGCACTAGATTCTCTTACACACGTACAACAATGCTTTGGCCAACGGCAACAGGCGTCTGATGGCTGTTTAATGTCAGTCGGAACCCGAGGCGCCATCTCGCCAGTCGTTCGATACGGCGCCACGCAGGCAAGATACTTGTAAGGTCGGCGGAAAAAAACTTGAAATCGTTCGTCTTGAGACATTACGTATCACTCTTTGCTGAGATATGCTTCGGGAAAGGCTGAAAGACGTAAGTTGGCCAGCTGAGGCAGATGATGCAGCGGACGACAGGATAAGACAGGGGTGGGGGTTTGAGGGCAACGTGGAGTCAAGAACCGATTGTCGTGTAAAGGTGGCCACCATGTTGTCCAAGTCGTCCGGCTGGCAATATGGGAGGCTTGGGATTCGCAAACCTGTCACAACGCCCTGTGTTGACCGAGCTGCGGGTTGCTCTCATCTGGGCCCACACACCCTTGCTTTCCTCTGAAGGAGCACAAGTTGTCTAAGGTCCCGAAAAGCCAACAAAGTACCCCGTACCAGTCAACATTCGCCAATGTACCTGGGCAAGACGACTTTTGTGATCGGAGCCCCCCCCTTCAGCCCGTTGGACACAACCAACCGTCTATTAACACCCCCTCACCCCCCACCCTTCCCCTCTTGTCTTGAGGTGTTAGGAAAAGGGGGGGGTGGGGGTTTGGTTGAGCACCCTAGCCCAACCTTGCCGACGGTTCTGAGCTCGTCCGTCACCCAGCTACTGTACAGTTCCGGTCAAACCAGTCTGTTCTGCGCTAGGTCATCGTGGTCGGTGGCCACTGCCCCAGTAGAGGTGTCCTTACAATAGCGGAGACTGATCTAACGGCGCAACGACTGGTTGCCACTAATTAGACAGCGAAAGTACGGCGACGGCTGTTATTCTGTTAGCGCGGCCTTACAAGGAAAGGAAACGCGCATGAGTTGCAAACCTTCCAGACAGCCTGGACATGCATGAACGAGTATATATATACCCTTGAGCCCCATACTTGCCCTCATCGACATGTTCTGATTTCCGCTTTCAGACCCTCCCGTGTCCGGCTCGTCGCTTATCAACGCGATCATACTTGACGTCCCTCGATTAGCCTTGTCTCTCACAATACCATCGTCCTGTTTTCAAGCCCGACTCCAAGTCCTGGCTTTCTCCTGTTGTTGACAAGCCATCGCCACAGATCTTCGTCTTCCCTCTTTTCTATTTCCCTTTGCTCTCTTCCATCCGGCATTCTCTCTCAAATCAAGATTTTTCTTGATCCCCAGCATCACCTCCGTGACTGTGCCAAAACCATAATGTGCAACTACATTTATGTAAGGCCGAACATTTGCTGGGGAGAAATACATTTTTTAGGTGCTGACACGACGGTCCCTTAGAAGGAGTTGAGTTGCCAGCACCACTATCATCTGGTTGAATCGTGGTGCTCCGAATACATTGAGACGGGCCGAAGATGCCCGCCTAGAATCGTCAGTAAGCAGTACTGGTAAGTGCTCACTGGGCGGTGGCATACGACAATGCCAGAGAAGAGAGTATGCTGACACAAGGAGCAGGGGCGATGATATTTGTTGTGCGTATAGAAGTCTTTCTCTTGCGATTTGACGAAGTCTCTGATATGCTGACATGCGTGGATAGCGGCATGCCGTGAGCGGCAACAGCCCAGCAACTTGCCATGGGCCAAAATGATTCAACGCCCAGCTGCCAAGATACCATCACATTCCCCACGTCTCACGGCAAGGTAAGGCTCTTGTCTGCCAAAGCGGAGGAGTCCTTGCAGGCCGGCCGAAATTGTGTTTGGAGGCAGTGAGGAAAGCCGTCAGACTGCCGACTTCCGGACAATACCAATACCATTCATGTGATCGTGGTCTCAAGCGAACTCAGCGACCCAAGCTGCGACAAATCTACATGCAGCCCTCCCGATCATCGACATTGGCATTAGTCACACGGCCGGCCTGGCGACACCAACGGCATGGCTTCCTTACATCGGATGAGTTGAGCGTCAGTTTTGATCTAGTTGAACCGATTTGCATTGGATTTGGTGGATGATAGAAAATCGCGGTCTCTCGCGCCCTTTCAGTCTTCTCGTCCGTTTTTTTTTTATTCCTGTTGCATTGTAGCCACTGTTCGGGATGTTCCCATTGTGATGCTTGGCAGTCCCCATCTGCGATCGTCTCGCTGCGGATGCTCGTCTCCACATGGACAAGGCGCACAAGACAACGCAGACGAGTGCGAAGCACAGCAGGCGAACGGAGACGCGGCTGGTTCGGGACAAGGCAGCAGCAGTCTTGCCACATTTCAGCCAGGGAGCCATGGTGACACGGGAAACATGACATGGCCAATCGTGGGCTGATCTGACGCCACTGGTTGAAGGCAACAATACCGTGCGATAGAGAAATGCTTGAAGACGTCGTGCGGATCGACAGTGACTTCTGGTACGTGCGTTCTTCTCTCGGGACAAGAGAGAAGAAAAGGCTTGAGAGCCCCCAAACCGGTTTACAGGGTCGCTCTCGGTTACGTTGGCGCCCGCCGCCTCGCCTGAAGCAGGCTGTGTCCAAATTTTTTTCCTTTGGGCTCGGCTCGGCCTTGTCGCGCTTCTTTTCTTCGGCCTCGCCTATGCTTGGGGGCGTGTTATCGAATTCGAAGCAAACATGTTGGTATAGCGTAGCGTGTCAAAGATTGAGAGAAAAGAAAATGCATGCCAATTCCACGGTAGACGTGGCGCGTCAAATCTGAGGGGTAGGGCTAGGCAAAGACAGCAGAATCTACACGTGTTTTTTTTTTTTTTCTT
>JAPFUF010001474.1:0-31364 GCA_030780645.1 Aschersonia sp. MBC 508 | reverse complement strand
GGATGGGGGGGAGGGGGGAGAGGGACGGACAAGGGTTCGCAGAGGCAAGCAAGGGAACGAGGTCGGGGATGGGCGCTCGATTGGCAGGTGTGGAGGTTGAGGTGGGAGCGGAATGCTGTTAAGATGACGGCCATCCCGCCACCAGGCCTCCATCCAAGGGCACACACTGATTCTGATGGATCAGAAGATCCCTGCACGTGCATGGCACCCTCCCCTTCTGCGACCCCGTTCCTGTTGCTGCTGTTTGCCTGGTCCGGCTCTGAGCTGGCAGCGACTACCACGACAGCACATAGTTTGTACCTCGATTTCTGACTTTTGCACATCCACCTTCCTCCCAACCTAGCAGCTAGTGTCTACCAAAAGGGGTAGGTCGACAGTGGTGGATGGCGCGTGGCGTCCCCAGTCCTTCAAGCCTCCGGCCCAGTTCGCGGCTTTCTTCTGTTTGCACAAGAACAGGGTCCTGGTGGATCACCAGCCACTCCGCCAATCGCTAGGGCTGCTTGTGGCGAGTTGGTACCACGGAATGTTCTGTCTACTTCACATATTCCAGAGCCTTGATGCCGGGGGGGTTTCAATGCAATCAGGACCGCTGAATGCTGGAGCTTTTCCCATCCTGTAGTCGTTGCTGCCGCAGTCGGCTTTGCAGTGTGTACGTGTGCGCCAAAAGGGTCAAGCAAGGCACCGTGGTCCCTGTCTGGATTACTAGTTGCCGCTCCCCCCGAGTGGGAAGCCGCATGAGAAGGCGGCAGCCGAGAGGCTCCCTCCGCAGCGACACAGCATCGAGCTCACCCTGGCCCCTTTCCGGGAAAAGCTTTTGATCGCGCACGAAGCTCATCACGTGTTGCCAAGACGGTGCTTGGAAAGGCGGCCCGCCGAGGCAGCTTTGGAGCAGCTTCTTGTGGGGGGAGGAGATTTGAACGAGTTGGACTTTCCAGTTTTTTAATCAGTTTGAAGCAATTCGCAGCGCTTACATACTCCTGAGGCTGTTTCCGGGAGTCTCGATCTGGGCGAAACCAGACCCGCCACTGACTGACTGGCCAAGGTGGGTGGACGACGATGAAGGGCCTGAATGGATGAGTGTACGACACAGTACATACGTACATACCTCATGTACACAGGATTGGAGCAAGCCGCCCGTTGGAAACAATACCTTGGCAGGTGCGCGCCCGAGTAAATGAGTCCAGGCATTCTTGCGGAGCGCTGATCGACCGTCTACAGGACGAGAGAAGCTGCGACATGTTTGAACGACTGAGTCGACGACATGCCGGTCCGGTCAATATGGATAGCATCTTGCAATATTGGTTTTTGCCCTTCTCCGCAGACAGCATGAGAAGGCGTCGTCCGAGTGTAATTAAAGATGAGCGGCGATGCCACCACACACCGTGCCAAGGGACACACGACTACGGTCAAGTCAGGCATCTAGCGAATGACGGCGCCAAAGACGGGAGAACTCAAGGGCGCGCGTAGCGTCAGCATCTGGCACGCAACTGCCAATCGTTCTCCTCAGCCAGCGTCCTGAGAAAAAAAGCGTGTATGGACCCAGAAAATTACCAGGCGCACACATGATCCTGCCGACAAGCACTTCTATGGATTTGGCTGCATCTGCAGGTCCCGAGGGGCGGCATCGTCGGGCCCCGGCTGGCCTTGGAAATGTGAGTGGCAACGCCAGACCGCCCTGGGCACCACGACACCGCCGTCTTTCTGTCTGTGTAGTTTGCATGTCCTGAGCGTCCTCGCGTTCTATTCTGGGAGGAAACCTTCCCCTCCAAGTTTGTGAGCCATGTCAAGCACCGCCGACCTCAAGGCACGTCTCAGGATACGGTGTGCGTCACCTCGTTGACCGACAGCCAGCTGGGCCCACCAATGTCAATTGCGTCCTGAACCTCTCCTCCCACGACTTCTCGCCAGCATTGGGGTGCGCCACGACCTCGGACGCCCTCCCTACTTCTAGCGCGCTGATGCCGGGGATGGGAAGCACCTAATCGAACTACAAAGCTATTGTTCGCGAGGGATGGAATGCGCCTTCCTGCCACAGCCACAGGCACGTGCTCCGCGTGGGCCAGCCGACAAAACAAATAGCACCCGGCCAGGTTTGCATTTTCCCCCTTTGGCTTGCTCCCGAACTCTTGACCGATAAGTGTCGTATTGTATCGATCAGCTATCATGCCGACCCACCCTGGCCTCCCCTGCTGCTCGTATTCTACCAGGCAGGGAACGGGTGACGGTGCGAGGCTCGATAAAACACAGTGTAGCGTTGATGCGGGACGGTCCCGCGCAGCACCTGCAGCTGCCAGGTACCGCAACCCAACCGATCCCAGGTGGCGTGGCGCGGATGATGAGCCACGGCTGCTGCTGGCATTTTCGATCAGCACAGGCACCACCGATCCCTCCCAAACGCTAGACACGGCCTTCCCCAGCTGCGCGATGCTACCCCGGTCCCGAACCAGCCTGGTGTGGCAGATCGTCTGAAGCAGCCTAACTTTGCGATTCTGCAGAACGTGGCACGCGCCCAATGAGTTGCAAAGGGGGAGATTCGAGAAGGCGAATTTGGCCGCCGCTCGGCGTGCGCTTTGAACCAGCTTTTACCCCGGAGTGACAGTGGCGGCGATGCCTCCCACCCCGTACCCCTCCTCCTTCTCGGATTAGTGAAGCATCTCCGCCTGAATCATAATTAAAGTCGTTTCGCGAATACAACGTTTGCTCGGCAGGCCCGTGGAGGGGTCGACTGAGTCCAGGGCCACGAGTCCACGGGTGGCCGCACGAGCGAATAGGCTACTTCTGACAGTCCTCGTCGGAGGGAGACGCAAAGGATCGGCTGAGACACGTCAAATGCTCGCTGGAGCGAAATAGGATTTGACGAGCTCTTGGCGCAAAATAAAACCCTTTTTTTTTTTTCTCAAAACTCTGACGGTTCCAGGGCGGGGTTCTCGCAGGTTCGGTCGTACGTCGCGAAAAACAGCATAGAGCAGAGACAAAGCTGGGCAGCCTGCTCAGACTGTGTCGGGGCTAATGTTGAAATGTTGAATCTATCAGAGTCAATCCAAGCGGCCTGTCACCAGAGCACCAAACCAGATCGCCCTTGCTTACAGGATGCAGATCATGAAAGCATTCTGAAACACGAAATGACCGTCAATTCATGCAGGGATTACTTTCCACATCCATTCAGAGTTGACACGGAATGGCAACCGGAGTATACTCCGTCAATATCGACATCATCTGATTGGGCGTCGCAGCAAGGCTTTAGTCTTGAAAGCGATCCCGGCAAGATATGACTAGATGCACTTTCTTTGGCCAACCTGGGCAGCCGCCCGCCAGATAGCGCGCTGTTCCCCACGATAGTCCCAAAAGGCTGTCTATGCCAAACGCCACTTGTAAGCAGAACATTGTGCAGGACCACTGCGGGCGCCACAGCGCTGATCGGGAGCACCGAAAAGGGAGGGAGAAGAGAAAAAGAAAGGGTCGGAGTCCACCAACGAGACGTGAACATGTGTAAGAGTGTGAAAACTTCTTGGTAAGTAGAGTGGGAAACGCACTAGGGACATTGACAAGCTGGGCTATCCCGGTTCTCAGGCTGGCCGAAACCGTTAGAAACATTTGTTTCCTGCGGCATCTCCACACCGGTCAAATGCTGTCAACTTGGCACAAGAGCTACGAGTCGCATTTTTTTGTCGATGGTGCTGCTTTATCTCTTCATCGGGATGATTGGTAAGCGTCGAAGGTTGATGAGGAGTGGGCAATGCAGGTAATTAGCTCCTTACTTTGGGCCTGAGAGGAAAGGGCCTCACAGAATATTCAGAGGGCTCCATGGAACGCCGACGTCCTTGGCATTATGATGACCGTACTGCGAAAGTGGTCCTATTCGAAGCAAGCCGCTGCCTCTAGAAGACTCTGCCAAAGATATTTGTCTGAAAGTCTTGCAGTGGCAACGCAATTGTCTGATCGCTGGCTGCGGACGTAGACTGGTCCAAAGTCGATTTGCAGTCTTGATGGGTAATCTGTTCATTCGGGACACCTATCTGATCGTTGACACCAATCCTCCATGTCGTTCACGGAGCACATCACCACATGGGCATAGGTAATGTCTACCTAAATTGTCTCCCACATGTCAACCCTCTCGGAGTGAAGGGTCACCACAAGCTACCTACTACGCTCGATAACGCCGGGATGTCTCTCGTGATGCAATTGCAAGACGTCTATGCCGCGAGCCCTGGAAAAAGTCATAAATAAGGCCAAAGGACGACACTTGTCCGCCCGCAATGGCAGATGTTCCGTTCTCTCGTATAACTAACTGTAACCACAGATTTTGAGGTGACCAAGGATCAGAGCATGAGGCGAGCCCGACCCGCCCTGTTCCTCCATCCGTAGTAGAGAGAAATCTTCTGAGACGTATGACTCGATTGCTTGCTTGATGAAATGACCTGACTCGGACAAAACGCGCGCGATGAAGATCCGAAGCAGAGAAGTTATACGTCGAAAGCTTTGAAATGATAAAGTGGTGCACAATGGAGCTGACGACTGGTACGGTGATCTCTTCAGCGGTCTTTCAGCAATCCAGTTCAAATGGGAACTTGGATGCCAAAAAGACTGACGATGCGTTGCCGGAGAGCGGATGTACAAGCCGAGAGGAACAAGGCGGAAAGCTTTACGCTCGACCAACAGTTTCCCCTTTCCCGCCTCGCCAGAGCCCTTCGAGGCCTTGACCCATCATTTGTGTATTTCAAGATGGAGGCATTCTTGTGCAACTATCGGTCGCGCTGCTCAAGGACTCGTCACACGGCATTTTCTGTCCTCAGTGTCATCGTGTCCTTTATTGCAGTCAATCGTTAGCTCCACGGTTTCTTCAATTACCACGTGTTAGTTGAAGCAGCGCTCTGATTGTTCAAAGGACACGTGAAACCTCAGTCTGTGTGCATCTTGTCTTCCATGTAAGATTTCATGAATGGCACGT
The DNA here is from genome assembly GCA_030780645.1 of Aschersonia sp. MBC 508. Classification (NCBI taxonomy): domain Eukaryota; kingdom Fungi; phylum Ascomycota; class Sordariomycetes; order Hypocreales; family Clavicipitaceae; genus Aschersonia; species Aschersonia sp. MBC 508. The sequence goes on along the minus strand of JAPFUF010001474.1, from coordinate 26,416 downwards.
TTCATTTGAGTCGAATAGGAGCTAGTTGTTGACTTTGGCTGATGCAATGCGTCTGATGGTATGCTTGCAAGTACTTGATCGATAGCAATGGGTCAACTCGCTATTGCTGTGGTAGCTATGTACAATACGTGGCGCGCCTGATTCCTGCTAGACCAATGAATAGGTATATGATTGGTTATAGTTTAAGCTGCTTTCCGATGGTATACCATCACGTCTTTTGTCGAGTTCTTCGTGGGGAATGAAGTATGTCAATTGCTCTGAGCCGATGCGAAGTTTTGGGAGAAAAGTGTGGTCTCAGGTGAAGAAACCGCGACTAATTTGGAACTGGCCGTGGCCGTTTCTGGGTAGTTAGCTGCTCGCTGCAGAGATGCTATAAGCTGACAACATCGCCGTGTCCAAGGCGATGGTAGGTTATATCCCGCCCGACGAGTAGTCTCAATCCTAACCCCCTGACTCTGCCATCCCATCCACTCAACCCTCGCCGATGTTGCTTAGACCGGCCTCTATAGCCTGGTATTTGGTCAAATGGGAACCCTGTATTCTTCACATCCAGATCGTGACCTGACTGATCAGAACTTCACTGATTTCCAAATGGACCCACAATTGAATGGTTGGGTGGCTTTTAGTCAGGAACCACAGCCAAGGGTTACGAACAGTCTCATTTGTTAATCTGACATCTCTCGTGCTGGTACATCTGTGCTGACGCAGAATGCGTACCGGTTTACTCGCACCAAAATATCATGAGCCCCCCGCGAAGGTTGATGGGGAGCTGGAGAAGTCATACTTAAAAGAGCAGCACTCGGACGAACGTGTGTGTTCGCACAGGTACTTGAGCGGACCTAGCGTGTGCGATACCTAGCGCGGGGGTGACGCCCACCAAGAGATATTAGGCCGGTCCCTGATTTTTAAGTACTTTGGCAGCACGATCTAAGCTGCCTTATTCACCAATAGTATAATACAAATACATGCTAGGTTATTCAACCTCATCCAACTTCATCAAACTATTTCCTCGTAGACAAGCAGCTAATGGCCCCATCGAAATCTTCATTTTCGAGTGCACTCGCTGCAGCAACCACCATTGCCCTGACCTGCCTGTCCTGTCTCAGCGCTAGCGCATTTTTGAGACACCAAAACAACAGCGTCCCCAACGCCCTTGCATCTCCGTCGTACTCTGGAGCCTCGGAGCCAGCGTCAATGAGCATCAACTTGGCCGGGCCGCTGCCCTGCTCTGTCGGCTGAAGTACCGTGTTCCAATACTTTATGTCACCGTGTTGCGTTGGCAAGCTCTCGAACACCGCGAACCAGGTCGAGAAGCTGTGTTAGGGTGAGTTGCAGGTCGGCGTTGCTGTTTCGAACCAAACTTTCCAGATCCTTGCCAGCATACGGCAACAGGATGCCTGCAACAGTGCTGGGTTTCCAGGGCTTTCTGTCGGCGATGACAACGGCAAGAATGGGGACGAGGCAGAAGCGCCTGACCATCTCACCATTGATTTGAGTCGCTGGCATTCGACCCATGGCGTGGATGAGAGTCTCGCGCGTCCGAATCTCGGCCTCAATAACCTCTACATCAACATCGAGCTCGATGCGCTTGAAGACGCAGTCTTGGTCATTCCAGGTACACCGGTCTGCTGAGCGACTGATGTAGGTCAAATTCTTGAGATTGTCCATTGCCGTGGTTGGCAATCTGTCAGTGCGTTTGTACCCGTAACAAAGTGACTTTCGGATTGGTCTGTCGACTTTGTCACAGGGTTGGGAGTCAAAAGTGACTAGGCTGCCCTCTGCGTTCATCCGGATTGTATTCCAGGGCGGCTCCTTCCGATTTTCAGCGTAATATTGTCGAAGGTGCCCCGTGATTGTTGATGATAATAATTGATCATCCTCGATCTCTGCTTCGACCTTCAGACAGTACCAGCGACGATTGGCTAGATCGTATCCCTCTGCAGAGCATCGTACCCCAGGGGTTATAAGGTTGCTGTATATTTCAACGACTGGGTCGTGCCAGACACGGTTGGGTTCCATGCTCGTCAGGTGTTCGCGACAATTCCCTGAGAGGCGCAGAAAACGGCCTCTCCGTGAGTGAAGTTCACATATAGTACGACGCTGTGTACAGCATGAAATGATGACAGAAAGCTGTGGTCAGAAGAACTCTGCATTGGGAGGAGTAAGTAGTCTGCGTCCATGGTGGTCAGACCGGGCAGATGGCTGGTGTGGAGGAAGAGGGGCTGAGGGGCCCAACTTGGCGCTGGCCTCAAGCAACAGGTCATTTTTACTCAGACTGCCTTCTTCGGAACGATGTTGGTCGAAAACAATGATCAAAGTCGGGATACATTCTCGCCCAATTTTAGTGCTGGTCCACTGTTCGCACGCAATTAGTCGATTTACCGCTTGGTTGACCCTTGCAGTCGATTGCCTGATAAGAGGAAGGCGCCCAACCAATTATTTGACGCTCAATGTTTCAGTTGGCGCGCGGCAAAGGTGTTAGTGGCGGCTGACAAGTTAATCCACGACCCATGGTTATGTTTCACGACGCAGCTCGGCAATCATGGCATCTTATTGACTCCTCTGCTTTTCATCCCGGTACACAAGGCCTCGTGACCGAGGGTCGGCGGCAAGAGTATCATCTATGCGTCGAACCAAGCGGCTCATGGCGCTTGTCATCTAGTTTGCTGCACCATCCAAGGCTCATGGAAGATTTCGGGCCTCTCGCGTGGATTAACGGCGGTTTGCGACCTGGCACTTGTTAATAGTATGCATGAACGCCTTGCAGGGATCAACCAAGAACACTACAACAAACTGTCAATGCAGGCTCATGTCCTACATCGCAGGAAAATATAAACCTGAAAAAGCCCGCTCTGTTGACCCTGTTATAATGTTCTTGCCATAGCTCAATTTTTTGGTCTTCTCCACTCACAGACGCCTTCATAGTCATACAACCGCAATGCCTCCTCATATTGTTGAGCCTCAAGCTCTCGACCCACTACAGTACATCTACAATGTGCCCCTTGACGATCGCGATCGACGCCCCTGCTCAACTACTCTGCCACTTGTGGTGGCGTTTACCAATCTTTCCCCATGAAGTGTGGCCGATCTAGAACCTCGAGGGGCATCGACACTGCATATTGCAAAAGCAAATCGAGCCGCGTCTTGATTGCTAACGTTCAGGTGAACGCCAACTGTCCGTCCAGGCACCCCCACTATACATGAAAGGACAACAGGTAAGATCTTTCCCATCGCGGCGGCCTGGGTCAAGCCGACATTAATTATGGATAGCGATATCGACTCGATCATTGGTTCGAAAATACATCCGACGATCTTAGCCCGCACGTATGCACCGTGTGCGGCCCTATTACCAAGATCAGATCATCGTCGATAGGCTCGGCGCGGTTATCGCTATTTGACTTAGATAGTCACATCCAAGTTTGGTGCGCAGACCACAATCATTAGACCTTTTCAATCGATGCTCTCCTCGTACAATTAAGCTCGAAGTGCTGTGTATCGCTCTAGATGTCGAAAGAGCACACAGTACGCTCTTCGGCTTAATCCTCCAAGTGACGTCAAGTTTTGATTTCGTTTGGGCAATGTGCGAGTTACTAGCCCACTCTTTGTTCTAGCCCTTTCGAGCCTGGACTCAGCCTTGCGGAAACGCGGGGGTGGCTGCGGTTTCGGGACCCAGCCAGCACCAGGAAACAATCTCACGATACCACTCTCCTCAGACTTGCGGTTCAAGAACAGATTGTGCAGTCAGAGTGCCTTCGCGAATGGCTGGGCGACATGGTGAACGAAATCATTGTTGTGGGGTTAGTTTGGTACGACAAATCCACAGCCACGCAGACTGACTAAATGGCCCAGCGCCGGTGTGAGCGGGTTGACATCGGCACTGTTGCTTTCGAGAAGCAAAGCGAACAGGGTGACGGTGATTGCAAAGCACATGCCCGGCGACTATGATATCGAGTATGCGTCTCCGTGGGCAGGTGCCAACTTTCTGCCGTGAGTATCTGCCCTGCCCCCTTTTTTTTCGTTTCTTGACAAGTCGAACCAAGGAAGTTGACATTGTGTGCTTCACATTTGCAGCATGGCAACCGCAAAACATAGCAGATGGGAGCGGCGAACTTGGCCGGAGTTGGCGCGGCTCGTAGAGCAAGTGCCCGAGGCTGGCATTCACTTTCAGAGTAAGTGCGTCAAGCACAGTATTGGAGGGGGGTTGCAAAGTTGGGCGTCCACAATGAGTCAGGAGTTCTGACGTCCATGCCCGCAGCCTCGCGGATATTCCGGCGAGAAAAAGACATGCAAGGCTCGTCCTGTCCCACGGATCCCCTGTTCGACCGCGATCCCTGGTTCCAGTCCGTGCTGCCGGACTACAAGGAGCTGGACGCCGCGGATGTTCCGAGCGGACACGACAGCGGATGCGAGTTCAAGAGTCTTTGCATCAACACGGCCATGTACCTGCAATGGCTGGTCGGGCAGTGCCTTCGCAACGGGGTTGTGTTCAAGCGGGCCATCATTTCTCACATCAAGGAGGCTCGGGCCTACAAGCGCGCCGACACAGCAGCCTCTCCCCCGGCCGTTGCCATCATCATCAATGCCACGGGGCTGGGATCTCTCAAACTCGGCGGCGTGCAGGACGAGTCCATGGCTCCCGCTCGGGGCCAGATTGTACTCGTCCGCAACGAGCTTCACCCCATGCACACCACATCGGGGACCGAAGATGGCACCAGCGAGATCCTGTACGCAATGCAGCGCCCCGCAGGAGGCGGCACCATCTTGGGAGGAACCTACGACATTGGCAACTGGGAATCCGTGCCAGACCCAAACATCGCCCTGCGCATCATGCGGCGCATCGTCGATCTGTGTCCGGAGATCGCGGGCGGCAAGGGCATCGAGGGTTTGAGCGTGGTGCGACACGCTGCCGGCCTGCGACCGTACAGGAAGCTCGGTGTCAGAGTGGAAAAGGAGGCATTGGACGACGGCACGTGGGTTGTTCACAATTACGGACATGCGGGCTGGGGCTACCAAGGCTCTTATGGCTGCGCTGAAGCGGTTGTCGAGTTGGTGAATGAGATTCGTGTACTGAACGGTCAAGATTTGACTACGGAGCCGAAGCTGTTCTCTTGGGATTGAGAACAAGCGAATGTGATGTGAGATGGGTACAGCTCACCGGTGACAAAAGCAGCAATGATGTCTGCAGATCCGAGCTTCCAAGGTCACAAATGCCTCTCCGTAGAGCAAGGTATATACTTAAGATACTTTAGATACCTCTAGATACTGATCATCTTTATGTTCTTTAAATCATTATAACTCCCTGTATTTTTCATTCTTGATTTCTTTCATTCTTTTTTTTTTTTCATTATTTATATCGATTATAGCATCATGAGACCTTTACTATCGCCCATTTCAGCCGCTTTGGCAACGGCTAAATTAAACGGGCGGCCTGAAGCGGCCTCAAAGATTCCCAGAGGCGTTGACGGAGCGCCCGAGGAGATCTTGAGAAATATTTTGCGCCAACAGCAGTTTGAAATTTTCCAGGCCGGTTCGAGTCAAAAGCTCTGCAATTTCCAGTTGTCCTAATCATCGGCCAGGCCAGCTGGCCAGCCGTCTGTCGTCGTGCACAGTAGGGAGGGACAAGCCCCACCACCCTCGACGTCCTGCCTGCCTGGCTTGCCTGAGCTGCAACTGTGTTTCCCGCAATTTCATGTCTGCGTCCCTCGCAGCTGAAGCGTCCACGCAGCTCGAGAAGCCACCATGGCGCCGTCAAACGCGGCCCTGCACGAGCAGGCGAGGCGCTTTGTCACTGATGTACTGGGTGGCCGACACGCGCTCTCCAGGCTCATCCCAATAGCTCTGTGGCTTGGCGACGCCGTGCTTTGCGGGCTGATTATCTGGAAAATTCCCTGTAAGTCGTTCACTCCGCTGATATGGTTTCGTGAAACGGGAGGCTGAGAGAGACTTCACGTAACCTTGGGGGAAAAGACACGGAGATTGACTGGGTCGCGTACATGGAGCAAGTCTCGCAATTCGTCTCTGGAGAGCGGGATTACACCAAGATGCAGGGCGGTACGGGGCCTCTGGTCTACCCGGCCGCGCATGTCTACACGTACACGGGACTCTACTACCTGACAAATGAGGGCAAGAACATTCTGCTCGCGCAGCAGATATTTGCTGTGCTATACATGGCAACGTTGGCCGTGGTCATGTTGTGCTACTGGCAGGCCAAGGTGAGTTCTTCCCATCCCCCTTCCCTTTTTTCCTGGTTCGTTGAGCTGGCAGAGTGTGTCAAGATGTGCTGCGAAGCACCTCTTCTTGGGAGGAAGCCACGAGTTTGCTGATCGAGACGATTGGTGCCAGGTCCCGCCGTACATCTTTCCATTGTTGATACTGTCCAAGCGCTTACACAGCGTCTTCGTCCTGCGATGCTTCAATGACTGCTTTGCTGCATTCTTCTTGTGGCTCGCCATTTTCTGTTTCCAAAAACGGCAGTGGACACTGGGCAGCATTGCGTACAGTTGGGGGTTGGGCATCAAGATGTCCCTCCTGCTGTCGCTCCCAGCCGTGGCCATTGTGCTTTTTCTGGGGAGGGGTTTTGGCGGCAGTCTTCGCCTGGCGTCCCTCATGGGGCAGCTGCAGCTCGCCGTAGCCATTCCGTTCCTTGCCACGAATTGGAGGGGTTACTTGGGCAGGGCATTTGAGCTGTCACGACAATTCAAGTTTGAGTGGACGGTGAACTGGCGCATGCTGGGTGAGCAAGTGTTTCTGAGCAAGCAGTTTGCCGCGACTCTGCTCGTGCTCCACGCTTCGGTGCTGTTGATGTTTATCACGGCCAGATGGCTTCAGCCCGCAGATCGATCGCTGCCGTCTTTGGTCGCACCAATGCTTCGTGGCAAGACTCCCTTTAGCTCCAAAACGGAGGAGATGCGCGTTTCCAGCAGAGTCACGCCCGAGTACGTCATGACGACGATTCTGTCGGCCAATGTTATTGGCCTCCTATTTGCCAGGTCGCTGCATTACCAATTCTATGCCTACCTAGCCTGGGCAACGCCGTATCTGCTTTGGACAGCGTGGCCGGATGCCCCTGTTACCTATCTGCTGTGGGGGATCCAAGAAGCGGCGTGGAACGTGTTTCCCAGCACCGATATCAGCTCCACCGCAGTGGTGAACGTCCTCGTCATCACTGTCGCAGTGGTCTTCTTTGGTGCGCCCAGACCAGTTGTCAAGTCTGGACCAAGAAGGGGGGGAGTCAAGGAGCCAGAAAAGATTAGGTAAATGGGTGGTGGTGGTGGTATACGAATCTCAGTCCTCCTCGGAGTCACTGGGCGGCATCTTGCCCACCGTGGAATCGTCTTCGTCGTCGCTCACATCAAAGGTGTTCTTTGCGAATTCCTTGGGCCTAGACACGAGTCAGTCAGCCAGCGCTCGACACGGAGGTCATGCCTCTGCACCGGTTGGATATACCAGTATGGTTGTTTCCGCCAAAACTTTTCGTCGCGGACCACATTTACAATTTCGCCATCGGCGCGGCCCTCGCGTGACCCCTCGACATATCTCGCTGCCAAGACGTATCCACCCCGCTTGATCCAGATCGTGTTGCGGAAGCGTTGCGCCAGCTCTAGCAGAACCGTCTTCTTATTGGGCAGCTCGCAGGTATAAAGGTTGTTTCCTTCGGGTTTGACGACACGGACGAGAGTTTGGTTGGGTTCGAGGCTGTCGGGCGGACTCAGCGTCTCTTCGGCGGCAGCAAGGACATTGCGCTTCGGTTTGCCCATGTTTAGAAGGTTTCTTTTTGTGTCCTCCAGGTAATGTCCGACTATGGTGGACGAAGGGGTGCGGACCAAAAAGTTTTAGGCTGGAATCGCGGGGCCCCGGTGCTGCACGTGGAGACGATCCTCGAGGGGTCATGTAGGAGGGGTCAGCCGGTACCGCAGTAGTGCAGAAGAGGACGGCGGAGTGGCCTCTTCAGGTGAGGCCGTCCCACCGCCAACTCATGGTGATTGATAAGCCGACAGTTTGCCCTCCTTTGGTGGGTGGCATTCTGATGCAGCTGGGAATTGGTTGCCAGGCTTTTGTGCCCGCGAGACAATCAGCATCGTGTATCCTTATCTTTGCACTCTTATTACAAATTGACTCGACTTCTTGGCCACACAGGCAAGCACAAGCACTGACTGCATGGCTACAGGCGCAAGTCTGAAATATTTTCCCACCAATATTCTCCACCAATACAAACTCTCTCCTCTCCATGCACGCAGCATCGGCTGGTAGCCACAGCAGCAGCAGTCGGTCCAGCTGATCCATTGACTTTTCCCGTCTCACGATCCGCATTCAGCCATCCCGACAGTGGCTGGCGGGGACTTGTTGGGGCGTCGTGAAATGGAGAGGCGCCGCCATTCTTTCGTTGTGTTTCCCCAATTGTACCGACGGCTGAATTCCCAGACACACAGCCCAGCATGGTTTATAAAAGAAACTGCCCTTTTCCCACGTCGAGTAATTGGCGACCAGACTTTCCTCCAGTCCATCAGCTTCACGATTGCCCTATCTCCCTTTCAAGAGACATGATCTTTAGTTCCCGCCTTGCATCGTTCAGTAATTTAGTGACGTTGAATTGATTTTGACCTTTGGCCGTGTCCTTTGTTGCCTTTCTGCGATCTCGCGTTTTCGTCGTCGCCGGCCACAACCAGAATGGACGCTACCATGTTGAGAACACTGGTCGAGGTTGAGTCAAGGCCTCCTCCGGCCACATCGGCAACGATACCGTCTTCTGTTCCATCGGCACTGCGAGCGGCCGACACCAAGGCTGAGCAGACATGCTCGCCCTCGATTGGCCTCGAACTGCTTCCCGTGGCTGCATCTACTGCTGGTGCTGGTGCTGGTGCTGGTGCTGGTGTGGCAGCCGAGCCGGACATGGAGATGAGCCGGTCTGACTGCCGTGATCCGTCGCACGATGCGGTGGATGCAGTCATGAGCGCCTGGACGCCATTTATGAACCGTTTCCGGCTGCTCTCGCTTTGTCTTTGCATCTTGGTCGTTGGGCTGGGTGACAGCGCGGCCGGCGCTCTCATTCCGTACATGGAGACGTATGTTGTTGCTGCCCATGCACTTACTCACTTACACGCAAATACACACACAACACCCATTGCACATATATATAATACACCCACAGAGCTCCCTCAAGTCCCCCTTTATTCTCTACGTCGCCCACCATCATGACACTTTGAAAATAGCCGCGACCACGACCGTCGGCGCAAAAAAAAATAAAACAGCTCTATAATCGTGATATCATCCCGCTGACACCTTTCCCTTCCCTTTCTCAGCTACTACAACATTGGCTATGGCGTCGTATCGCTCATCTTTGTCGGCCAGGCACTGGGGTACGTCACGGCCGCCATCCTGCTGGACACGATGCGCGCCAAGCTCGGCCGGGCCAAACTCCTCGGCGTGTCGCAGGCGTGCATGGCCCTCGGGTACGTGCCCCTCGTGGCGACCGGCCCGTTCGTGCTCGTCATCTTCGCCTTTGCCCTCATGGGGTTCGGCGTCGCCATCAGCGTGTCCGTCGGCAACACCTTCTGCGGCTCCCTGCGGCACGGGACCTTCATCCTGGGCGTGTGGCACGGCACCTACGGTATCGGCGGCATATCCGGGCCCCTGATCGCCACAGCCATGGTGGCGGTGGCAGACACCATCTGGAGCCGGTACTACATCGTGACGCTGGGCCTGGTCGCCGTCGCGCTGGCGACGGCCGTGTGGTCGTTCTGGCGCTTCGAGGACGAGCAGAGCGCTGCGGCGCGGGCGCGGGAAGCCCGGCCAGAGGGATCTTTCCTGCTGGGCATGTTTTCCGCCCTCAAGCTGCGCGTCGTGTTGCTGGGCGCCATCTTCATCTTTGCCTACCAGGGCGCCGAGGTCTCCATCTCGGGATGGGTCATCTCCTTCTTGATCAATGTGCGCGGCGGCGATCCGTCGTCCGTGGGGTACGTGTCGTCTGGCTTCTGGGCCGGCATCACGGTGGGGAGATTCCTGCTGTCGGCGCCGGCGCAGCGCATTGGCGAGAAGAGGTTCGTGTACGGGCTGGTGGTGGGCGCCGTGGCCTTTCAGACCCTCGTGTGGGCGGTGCCCAACATCGTGGGCAACGCCGTGGCCGTGGCCATCGTCGGGCTTCTCCTGGGTCCCATCTACCCTTGTGCTGCTGCTGTCTTCATGCGCGCCATGTCCCATCGGGATGCGCTCAGCGGCATGGGCACCATCAGTGCCTCGGGCAGTCTAGGCGGTGCCGTCGCCCCCTTCTTGACGGGAATGCTTGCACAGGCCGTCGGCACATATGTGCTTCATCCAATCGTCATAGCGCTATATGTGGTCATGCTGCTCTGCTGGTATGCCATACCGGCGGAGGAGAAGAGGACGGAATAGAGACAACCATCCTCTCAGACAGATGGTGGAGCGGTAAAGGAGCTCCAGAAGCAGAGAACGCTCTAATGGACATCTAGATTGAGTTATCAGTTCTATCTTCTTTTTAATATTTGCACAAATCCATGCCGCCACCGCTCTATATGTCGTCGAAAGTCGCCCCTAAACAACGGTTCGCTCTTCGACGTGCTTAGTACCTTGACCGTCGCCTCGTCTACAAAGCCCTGAGGCTGCTCACACGCGGCCCTTTGCAGCATCTTGCACAGTGATTTTGCCGGCGGCAATGTCCTTGACAGTCTGGGAAATGCTGGTCCAGTCTCTGAATGTGACGAATGGAACGCCCTCGTTCTCGCAATAAGTTACCAGATCTGCATTGCAGGCAAGGACAAAAGTCAGTTCAATATTTCGGGAAGCTGATGTGTGTGCATCACGAACCTTTATCGGCCTTGGCGAACAATAAATCCGTCTCTTTTGCAGCCGACAGATCGGAGACACCGTCACCAGCGTAGAACATGGTTGGTCGGTTCGGCAACGAGGAGTATTTTCTGATTTCGAGCGACTTGTCATGGCCGTGGATGCTGGGTGCGCCAAAGTCAGTCTTCATTTTGAGCCCATTCCTCTCCTGCACCGCGGCGACCAAAGTATCTGCGACGAACCTGTCATCGTGGAACTCAATTCTCCAACCGCCTTTCTCGTTGATGCTCTTGCCCTCGCGCGCCCGAACATCATTGCTCACGATCTGGATATCCCAGCCCGGGCCCAACAACTTGTCAAGCAGCGCGCGAATAATGGGCGTCATGCCGCCGCTCAGGATGACAATGGGCACATTGTTCTCGCGCGACCAGTCGTAGAACTCCTTGAAACCCGGGTCCAGCTTGATGTTCTGCAGCAGGATCTCAATGCACTCGTTGTACGGCGTCGTGATGCTATCCATCATTTCCTGGAACGAATCGCGAAAGTGCTTCTTGCCAAAGAGCACGTCCTTGTTGCCCTGGCGACGCTTCTCAACACCAAAGCCCAGGTTGTCTGTCAAGAAGTCGTTTGAGTCGGCTGTCGTGACGGTGCCGTCGAAGTCCGTGAAGAAGATGAACTTGGGGTTCTTGGCCAATGCCGGCGTGTCGCTGTTGACGGAACCCATGATGGCAGAGCGCACGGGTAGAGCAAGTGGGAGGAGACGAGAAGGGGTGATGCGCCGCAGACGATGGGTCTCGACAATGACAATGTTACGAGAGGAGCTGGATCGCAAGTGATCGTAGGGAGCAATTGACAGAGCAGTTGGCAGAGTTGGGCTGTTCAAAGTTCAGACGAGAGAATGCGCTGCTGTCTCCTTTTTAATTGTCGTGGAGGGGCAATGACGGAACGGAGGGGCAGGAACCGCGCAATCTATTCTTCGTGAGAGATATGTTGAGTCAAAAGCAGTCAGTATTGGCCCCACGACGTCAGTCGGCAGGATCAGATGCTTCTTTGCCATTGTCCACCAAAAATGCCGGCCAAGACCCAGTTCATCCAATCCATGCAAACGCCATAGCGCTTGTTGAGAGAATTATCGGCGTGGAGAATAAAACGGAAAATAAGAAGACCAAAGCAGCGGCTTTTGCGACTCACGGGCCGGCATGTCGTCATTAAGGGGCCCCGTGGCTCTGGGTCGGTTGCTGGTCAAGACCGCCGAGTTCCACTGAGCAGGTCCCCCCTGCTGCGGCTTGCACGCCCGTTATCCACCTGGGCGGTCAAGCAGATCGTGCCTGACATCGACGGCCAATGGGCGGCAAAAAGCTGGAGAGGAGCTGAGGGTGCGAATGGCTCCATCCAGGAGCTTCCGCGTGTCGAGAGTCGAGTGCTCGGGCGGCGGATCACGCTGTCAAGCTACACACTGACGCTCCACGCGCAATGCAGCCTTTCGGCAGCCTGATGGCCCGGCTATTGCGGGCTGGTAGCCCGACAACTTTCTTGCGGCATGATGGCTACGTCTGGACCTCGAGAGCTCTGCGGTCCGCAAGCTCACGGCCCGGCCGCCCAGCCTTGGACCAGATCTGTAGGCAACGATTCAGCTCGCATCCGCGATGTTGCCTCCCCCGGAATGTGGCCAAGGACGCACCCTTGCCCTCTGGCGATGCTACCAGCGCCGCAAGCGCCTCGGCCGAAGAACCACCCACCCCGCCTCCAGCCGGTGAAGCTCGGGCGAAATCAGAGCTTCCATCAGAGACCGATAGCCGCCGCAGCGACTTCAATCAGAAGTTCAGCCATGTGATGGACAACGTCCAGGCCCGCATGCTGACCGCGTCCCAGACGCTCAATGATATGACCGGATATTCCGCGATCGAGGCCATCAAGAAGGACAACGACGATATGGAGTTGCGGCTTTCAGAAGCTCACAATCGTGTCCGTGCTGCTCGCCAAGCTTACAAGTCTTCGAATACAAAACGAGCCACCACACAGCGAGAAGTCACCACTCTGTTGGCGCGCAAGGATACTTGGTCGCCAAGCGACTTGGAGCGGTTCACAGAATTGTACAGAGCGGATCATGTCTTGGAGGGAGAAGTGTCGGCTGCACAGGAAGCCCTCACGGAGGCTGAGGCTGATGAGCAGAGCCTGAGCCAGCGTCTGAACGCAGGCATACTGAAGCGCTACCACGAGGAACAGATATGGAGTGATAGGATACGACGCGCGAGCACTTGGGGCACATGGGGGCTCATGGGTATGAACTTTTTGCTATTCGTGGTGCTGCAGTTCTTCGCGGAGCCATGGAGGAGGAGGAGGCTCGTGAACGGCGTGGTCGAAGAGGAGAAGCGTCTCCTGGATCAGGTCCGCGGAGAATTGGAAGCTGTGAAGCTGTCCTTTGCGAAACAAGAAGAGACCTCGGTATCGGCTCAAGAATCAGTACCGGATGCTACCATTGTTGAGGCTGAAGCACCCTCGACGACCCACGTTCCAGTAGGTTGGAGGGATGTTGTCATGGATCCAAGCCGCTGGAGACTTTTTGCCACGGATCTATATAGCGATAGGCGGATCGACTTGCGCATGAAAGACGCGTCCATGTTGGCCCTGCAAGGCGCAATGAGCGGCGCTCTAGTTGCGGGGTGCATGGCGATGCTGCTCAAGAGAGGCTCGTGATGGAATAGTCATGAGCCAATGTACCATAGCTTCAAGACGTCAGGCAGCTTTCGTCAATAGCACATACACGTCGAAGGAAAGATGGCATGGCAGAACGTGCCGCCCGTGAACATGCATGGACCTCGAAATCCGACTCTCCGGCGTTGCCGCCCATTGAGACAGCGGATGATCCCGCCACAGAGACCCGGTTATCTCAACCTTTTCTTGTTTACTTCCCTACTCGGTGCTGTGGCGTAGCATGAGTTCTGGAGCCCTCCGCGTCTTGAGTGGTCCACCTCGTTGCGATGTTCGACTCGCGTACAAGACCCTATCAGATTACGAGCATGAAAGCAACGGACTTGCGGGGCATCGCTTCGTGTGTCACGCTGCTGGCACATGTAGTATGACTCTGCTTGCAGCAAGCCGTCAAGCGACGTGCGAGAGGGACGAGACAAGGCAACGCGGGTTGATTGCGAGCGACAACTGCCGCGTGTTACTCTGCGAAAGTTAAGCGAAGCTGAAAAGAGGTTGCCGCGAATGAAGGATTATAAATGAGTTTGGAGATGGCGTCAGGCGGCCGATACAAGCACAAGGGGGATGTGGGCAGTCCGATGACGCTCATGAAAGCAGAGAGCGCGAATTCGAGGTATGGGATCATGGGGATCTGAAATCTGACGGCATGGCGTGGCATGGCAACGGTGGATGGCGGCGCCGCAATTCTGGCCAGGGATGCAACAACAGGCAGGGAGCTCAATCTGATTTGGGAACAATTCCAGGTCCAAAATGTTTGCACATGGTGTGTGGGTTGCGGCCAGGGCGGGAAACGCGTGCTGGGATTGCTCGTGGTGTCGGCATAAACTCCCACCTCGTCAGCCACCATCCTCTCTGCACGGGCACGGTAAGTACGTAGGGAAAAAAAGGAGCGAGTCGTTGCTGCTCGTGCTCTCCGTGATGGTTCAGGGCGCGCACCAATGGGTCCCAAACTCAGGGCGCACAAGGCCTCAAGGGTGTACTGACCGCTCCCGCAGAAAGTCAAAGACCAACGTTCAATTGAACCTCTCGCGCGTTTCGGGGCATAAAGTCAGCTGCTGCGGGGCCCAACCAGACGAGCTTCGAACCGTCGACCCCGCCAGTCGCCAATGTCGAGCACTGCTAACGGGGGCTGTACAGCAGAGTACAGCCCCATGAGCTCGCACCCCCCGCTTCCTTTATCCCTGCGCGCATCCACCGTCCGAAGCTCGTTGGTGTTCGAGTCCTACGTCCAGTCCTGGCGTGACGCTGAAGTCCTACCAAGTCGGACAGTCTCGGGCAGAGGGCAGGACGCGCGAGGGGCAAAAAACAAACCGTTTGTTTGAATTCTTCCTTTTCTTGTTCTTGTTCTTTTTCTTTTTTTTTCTTCCGGCCATGTCGAAGGTAGTGTGAGAGAGAAAAGCGCCCGTTGTAATGATCTGATCACGCAGCCGTGCACTTACGTGGTGGTTATTTCAAGGGATTTTCTATTCAAACCTGTCCGCCCAATCTGCACCCATCACGACGACTTTGGTGCGCTAGCTCCGCCAGGCCAAGCAATCACCCCTCCCTCCCGTTCCTCCGTCACTGACGACATCCGTTCCCACCACCACCACCACCATCACCTCCAAACAACAACCCACCCGACGACCTACTACACGGGAAGCATCGTCCCGTCTCCCCTTCTTCGGCGCGACGTTGAGGTCGGAACGCCCTCACTGCCAGCTCACAATTCGATCTGATCCCTTTGTCTATCCGCTCGCCGTTGGGAAAAGACTTTCCTGCGCATCAGTCGAATCCCCTGTTGTCGCCGTTCTCGACCGCCAACTTTTCTTCGCTTTCTCCCACTGTCGGTGCCTGTGACGGCCCTCAACCTCGTTCAAACTGTCTTCCCACCCGTCGTCCAGCGCGTACGCATCGCGCCAAACTCGCTGCCCGTCATGAGCGAAGACGAAAAAAAGATACAGGATATCTACAAGAAGATTGAGCGCGAGAAGAACATCATCAATGCCGCCCAGGCGATGCGCTCACAGACAAATAATGAAGCCGTTCGATCTCGGCTCGATACCCAGCTGAGAGATGGCCGAAGGAACCTGCAGTTCTTCGAGGAAAAGCTACGGGATATCCAGATGAGGCAAGCTGGTCAAGGCATGGAAAACATGTCTCTTGGCCCAGGCGCCGGTGCGGACGAAGGCGGCCCTCCTCCTGTACCTCCGCCAAAGGACTCATCAGCCAGCTACGGGACGGTTCAAGGAGGGGGATATGGCACTGCTCCGTACAGCCAGATTGGCGAACATGGCGATTTGATGCCTCCTCGCCATCCTTATGCTCCTTCGGTCCCAGGAGCGGGCATGCCAAAGCCCAGGCCAAATTTCACAAAACTAGGTTCGTCGGATGTTTCCGGATGCTTCAAGGCCACGGCGACAGGACGCGACTTCTGGTGGTGTTGCTACCTGGCAAACCTGTGATGCTCGAACTAACGTATAAACTCTAGATCTGATCAAATACGATACGCCATACTTGGGTCCTCGGATCCAGCTTATGCTTTCTCAGATCCAATTCAAGCTCAATGTTGAAGAACAATACCTCAAAGGTGTTGAGAAGATGGTGCAACTGTACGGCATGGAGGGTGATCGACGGAGCAAGGCCGTCGCTGCGGGCCGCAGAGTGGAGAGCAAACAAAAGATTGTACTCCTTAAACAGGCGCTGAAGAGATATGAAGAGTTGCACATTGACATGGATTCTGCCGATGCTCAAGATGGTATGTCTTTCTTCTCTCGGCCATTCTCAGCATGTTGTGAAACCCTCTCTGACAGTGCTGAACAGATGATTCAATCAACACGCCGAATCTGCGCAAGCCTCTGAGCGGACAGCTCGCGATCCGCGTCATGGCAGTTAATGACGTTGACCACGCGGCCACAGGTCGCCTTTCTCGCGGACCCGAGACGTTCGTGGCCGTCAAGGTCGAAGACACTGTGGTGGCTCGCACCAAGACATCACGAAACGATCGCTGGGATGCCGAATTTCACAGCATCGACGTGGACAAAGCCAATGAGGTCGAGCTGACCGTGTACGATAAGCCAAGCGAACACCCAATGCCCATTGGATTGCTCTGGGTTCGCATTTCCGACATTGTGGAGGAGATGCGTCGTAAAAAGATTGAAGCGGAAATGACCAGTTCCGGCTGGGTTTCGGCCGATCAGATGGGGAGTCCTTCTTCTCCTCCAGGACAGTTTCCCATGAGTCCGACGCAAGCCGGGTTCGGAGGCCAGGGATATGGCGGTCACGATCCTGCTACTTACAGCGGCGGACCACCGCCTCACGTTCCCCAACCCCAGAACAAAGACACTGGCCCCATCGAGGCATGGTTCAATCTGGAGCCAACAGGACAGATTCAGCTCCAGATGAGTTTCCTGAAGCAAAACAAAGATCGACGCCAGGTCGACCTCGGCTTGGGCCGAAAGGGTGCAGTTCGTCAACGGAAAGAGGAGATTCACGAAATGTACGGCCACAAGTTTGTGCAGCACCAGTTCTACAACATTATGCGCTGCGCCCTCTGCGGAGACTTCCTCAAGTATTCTGCCGGGATGCAGTGCGAGGATTGCAAGTACACTTGCCATACCAAGTGCTACCCCAGCGTTGTCACCAAGTGTATCAGCAAGAGCAATGCTGAGACTGATCCGGATGAAGAAAAGATCAATCATCGTATTCCACACAGGTTCCAGCCGTACTCCAACATGACAGCGAACTGGTGTTGTCATTGTGGCTACATTTTGCCCTTTGGCAAGAAGAATTGCAGGAAATGCTCGGGTAAGACTCCTTCAACGACCCTCACTCGAACACCGTTTCCGGCTGACCCTGCGCGCGCTCTGTAGAATGCGGACTTACCTGTCATGCACACTGCGCCCATTTGGTCCCTGACTTTTGTGGCATGTCCATGGCTGTCGCGAATCAGATCTTGGAAGGCATTCGTGAGGGCAATCGGAGGGCCAAGGCGGGCACCATGTCTGACCGAACGCTTCGCTCGGGCAGCAGCAGGCCCAGCCTCACAAGTCCCCCATCGTCGGCAGCATCGTACTCGGGTAGCACCAGCAACACGGCAAGTACCCCCTCTGCCGAGGCAACAGAAGCTGCCAAGGTCATGTACAGCAATCAGCCGACATCACCCACTCAACAACGGCCATCGGCACCCGGCCGCATCCCGTCGAGTAATGCTGCGGCTGCGGCTGCGGCTGCCATGTCGGGCCAAACAGCGAGCCAGCCTCCACGGCAGCCCGACTACAACCGGGTCGGCTCGTATGACAGGACGCAGGGAGAGACCTACAACAACCAGTATCCGAATCAACCCCAGAAGCGACGGTACAACCCAGCGGATTATGCCCCAGTCGACCAAGGCTATCCCGCTCCCGCGGCTTCACAAGCCCGGCCCCCTGTCCAGCAAGTTGCTCAACAGCCGTCACAGGCGCCATCACAGCCTGCTTACCAGCCCACGTCTCCCGTTTCCAAGCCAGAGCCCCCGGCGGCGGCATCGCAGCGACTGTCAGGTCCGGTAGCAGGTCAGCGCAAGCAGCTGCCGCTGCACACCGATCCTGGGACCGGTCAGAGAATTGGACTGGATCACTTCAATTTCCTCGCAGTTTTGGGCAAAGGTAATTTCGGCAAAGTCATGTTGGCCGAGACGAAACGCACACGAAAGTTGTACGCTATCAAGGTGCTCAAGAAGGAATTCATTATAGAAAATGACGAGGTTGAAAGCATCCGGTCCGAAAAACGCGTCTTCGTCATTGCGAACAAGGAGAGGCATCCTTTCCTGACCAATCTACATGCTTGTTTCCAGACTGAGACGAGAGTGTATTTTGTCATGGAATACGTCAGTGGCGGCGACCTGATGCTTCATATTCAGCGAGGACAGTTCGGGACGAAACGAGCTCAGTACGTTGCACCGATGCGTGCGTCGTGCGTGTGTGCAAAGACGCTAAAGAAAGATGCAGGTTCTATGCGGCAGAGGTTTGCCTGGCTTTGAAATATTTCCACGAGAATGGCGTCGTCTACCGTGATCTGAAGCTTGACAACATTATGTTGACGCTGGACGGCCATATCAAGGTTGCCGATTATGGTCTCTGCAAGGAGGACATGTGGTACGGCTCGACGACCAGCACCTTTTGCGGAACGCCTGAGTTTATGGCACCAGAGGTAGGTCGCCGGCGCCCATAACTTTTGATGAGATCTCCCGCTGACGTTTGCCAGATTCTGTTGGACAAGAAATATGGCCGTGCCGTAGACTGGTGGGCGTTTGGTGTGCTCATCTACCAAATGCTCCTGCAGCAGTCACCGTTCCGTGGGGAGGACGAGGACGAGATTTACGATGCGATTCTCGCGGACGAACCGTTGTATCCCATTCACATGCCTCGAGATTCTGTGTCGATCTTGCAGAAGCTGTTGACTCGCGAGCCCGATCAACGGTTGGGGAGCGGGCCGACGGATGCGCAAGAAATCATGAGTCAGCCTTTCTTCCGTAACATCAACTGGGACGACATTTACCACAAACGCGTTGAGCCGCCTTTCAAGCCGAGCATCAAGAACGCGACAGACACGAGCAACTTTGACCCGGAATTCACCAGCGTTACTCCCGTCCTGACACCTGTACAGTCTGGTAAGTCTGAGAAATGTTTTTGCCGGCTCTTTGTCCCCAGTGAGAATGTCAGGCTGACGTCGGCGGGTAGTCTTGTCACAAGCTATGCAAGAAGAGTTCCGCGGCTTTTCATACACTGCGGACTTTGAATGATGAATGAAGATATCAAGGACACATGGAGCATCATCCGACTGGCTGCGGATGCGAGGCGTCTGCCGGTTTTTCTTTTTCGTCTTTTTTTCTTTTCACTTTTTTCCTGTGCATTTGAGGGAGTTGACAACGACAAGAGATGATGTATACCGATGCTGGGGAATGTGCCAATGAGTTGATGTTGTGGTTGTCGAGAGTGTGGTGGATCTTGCGAGCATGTTGACCAGCAAGTCGGCAGGGGGCAGAGGGAGGAGAGATGGACAGCATGCGGAAATTTTTGGAATCCGACTAAAGGAGGCAGGGCAGGGCAAAGGAGACGAGGATGGGAAAAAAACTTTTGATATCACCAGTACGTTCGTTATTTACCTTTTGGTCCTTGGATTACTTGGGACCTCACTGGGCACTATACAGCTTTCTCGGGCACATTGGAGTAGTAGCAGGGGCAAGCAAGGGAGGGAAGTAGGGACCTGAACCTGTCAGCGTGTTCCACTCAGCCTTACACATCGTCGTTGTTTAAAAAAGGGCAACATGCCCCGCGAAAGACATGCTTTCTCTATATTTCTTCTAGATAGCTTTTTATCTCGAGAAGTGGCATGAATCTGGGTGATCTTGTAAGGATAAATTCGAGGTTGGCCGGTCTTTTTGAACGTGTGAGTCGAGACTGAATGTGTATAGATGAGTTGGGCCAGTTCGCGGGATATGTTTTTTGTGACAATGAGGCGAATTTCCGTCGAGTACATCTGCACCCGGTATTGTACATAGAATGGGCAGGGTGCGTGCACCCTTCTCTACCTGTTTGAAAAGGAGAAAATCCGCAAAAGGGCAACAGGAAAGAAAAATTGTGCTACCATGCTGATGCAGTCCCAGCCGACGCCAGCCCGTTTTCCCCCCCCCCCTCACTCACCACCTCTTGATTGAGAACAGATGCCACATCGCACAAAGCAAATGGTGCCTGTCCTACATGACGCCCCCCTCATCTTCCCTCCCCTTCATTCTTCTTCTTCTTCTTCTTCCTTCTTCCACCCGCATATATGGTTGTCCGAAGAAAAAAAAAAACCCCTTTCCCCTAACCCTAAAATCGGTTGCTGCTGACCAACTAGGTTGTGTACTCCTTCTGCAGCAGCTTGGCAATCGTGTTCAGCTGAATGTTGCTGGTGCCCTCGTAGATGGCGCCGATCTTGCTGTCGCGCCAGTACTTCTCGGCCAGGCCCTCGCGCACGAAGCCCATGCCGCCCATCCACTCGATGGCCAGGCCGGACACGCGGCCGGCGACCTGGGACGAGTAGAGCTTGGCCATGGCGGCGTCGCGCACAAAGTCCTCGCCGGCCTCCTTCTTGCGGGCGGCGTTGTAGACGAGGGCGCGGGCGGCGGCGATTTCGGTCCACGACTGGGCAATCTGGTGCTGCATGCCCTGGAACTCGCCGACCAGCGAGCCGAACTGCTTGCGGTCGTTCCAGACGTAGCGGACGGCGTTTTCGAAGGCGCCGAGCGCGAGGCCCGTCATCTGGGCGGCGATGCCGATGCGCCCCTCGTTGAGGAGACCGATGGCGTACTTGTAGCCGTGGCCGCGCTCGCCGAGCAGGTTCTCCTTGGGGACGTGGACGTCGTCGAAGGTGAGGACGCAGGTGCTGCTGGCGCGGATGCCGAGCTTCTTCTCCTTCTTGGCGATGGTGAAGCCGGGCGTGCCCTTCTCGACGACAAAGGCCGTGATGCCGCGGTAGCCCTTGGCGGGGTCGAGGTTGGCAAAGACGATGAAGAAGCCGGCCTCTTTGGAGTTTGTGATCCACATCTTGCCGCCGTTGATGGTGAAGCCGTCGGACGTCTCGTGGGCGCGCGTCGCCAGGGCGAAGGCGTCGGAGCCCGAGACGGGCTCCGACAGGCAGAAGGAGGCGACCGTGTCGGTGGCCAGCCTGGGCAGCCACTTCTTCTTGAGCGCCTCGGACCCCCAGTTGAGGACGGCCGTGTTGCAGAGCGTGTTGTGCACGTCCACGAGCACGCTGACGCTGGGGTCGGCGCGGGCGAGCTCCTCGATGCCGACGATGGCGGCCGTGAAGTTCATGCCCGCGCCGCCGTACTCCTCGGGGATCTCCACCCCCATGAGGCCCTGGTCGAACAGCTGCTGCACGATGGCCGGGTCCATGTCCTCGGCCTCGTCCATCTCGCGCGCCCTGGGGAGGATCACTTCGCTGGCAAACTTGGACACCGACTCGGCCATCGCCGCTTCGACCTCGGACAGGTGGCTGATGGGCGTGGGCAGAACGTCTGTGATGTCGATGGCTTCAGAGCGGCGAGCGGCCGTGACAGATAGTGAGCGAGCGCCACTGTACGTTGGGGGAGGAAGAGAAAGGATCCTCAGGTCAGATGAGAGGTTTTTTTTTCAACCAAAGGATTGATGGGGGGCGGGTGGACTTGCATTGTCTTGCTTTGAGCGACGGGCCTCCGTGATGAGACTGCGCATCTGGCGACGCTGGCGCCGCGGAGCCGGAGGGCAGGCCGCAGAACCCGGGACAAGCACGACATTGGAGCGGCGTGTTGCTGATTTTTCCCTTCGTATGGGGATCCGGCTTTTGTTTTCGGGCGCGAAAGAACACGGAGGAGTGAGTGATAAAGGGGAAGATCGCAGGACAATCAATGTTGGACCTGAATCCCACGACGCCACCGCTAGCTCGGCTGGCACGCACGCGCACGATTGGCCCCCTTTGTGGCAGCCGAGGGCGAATTCGAGGTCAGAGCAGAGCAGAGCGCGGACGCAGACCTCGCAGAACAGAGAGACAGAGACTATGTGCAATGGAAAATGAGTCAATGAAAAGAAATGAAAGTCGTGGAATGTCGTCACGGATTGTCAAAATCACGGCCCCTCGGCGGGACGCTTATATGTATTGATCGATTGATTGACCGACCGTTCAGCCGAGGGTAACCACGTATGGAGTGGGGTGACGGGGCCCAGGGCGGGCTGGCTGTGGGGCCCCGGGATTATGACCGCCACGCCGTTGCTCCAGCCTGCGACAGCGGCATGTGACTGACGGTACCTGCCTGACTTGGGTGAGCGCGCCTACCCTGCGGCTCCCAACCTGGATTGGAGATGCCACGCCGGCGTTTGAAGCTTCGCGGCTGAAGACAGTCACGAGAGCCAGTCTTTTGATATGCTGCGTGATGGCCATTGCTGTGCTCTCCAATAGCAAACTCGAGGCGCTTGACTTGTGTCCGGATCAAAGTTCTCGATGGCTCCCGGTTCTTTTGCCGATCCTGGACTTTGGACTGCATCAATATTATGAGCTACGGGGAGAAACCTATAAAAAGGCTACTGCAGACAGGAAATCGCCGACATGTTAGGATAGGGAGCCCGAGAGATTGATCCCTCTTGCCTGGCGACCTGCCTCACAGGCCACGCAGAGGACCCGAAACAATATGGGCTCGAGTAGACCTTGGTTTAGCTCCGCGCACGTTGCATCCCACGAGGCAACACATCCAGCGGACCAACAGCCAGAATCCTTGCGTCTGCAACCAGCCACGTGATTAAAGTCATGACAATGAGTCACAGCGGCACCGGAGTTCTTATTCTCGGCTTCAACACGATGTCCTCCTGCAATTTTCCGTCTGCGGTGCGTCCTGCCAGATATGTTCTGCCGACCCGGCACCGTTCTTGCGTAAAACGTCCTGAAAAATGGCGGACGTAAGCCCTGTCATCAAAGATCTTGGCCAGCTCGAGCTCGACAAAGAGACTGGCGAGATCGTCTCGAAGCGGGAGTTCAAGAAACGCCAGCAGAAGCGCGCCAGAAAGGTAGCCGTGGCCGCCGCCCGGGCAGAGAGGGCCCATGACACGCGGAGCTCTGCAGGCGCATCTCGACAGCCGCGAACGACTTCGTCTCATCCAAAGGCGGATGCAGACTTGGTTTTTAAGCAGGGTTTCCTCGCGGACGTTTATGCTGAGGTCCCGGCCACGGAGGTTGTTACGCGGTTTCCACCCGAGCCGAATGGCCATCTACATCTCGGCCACGCCAAAGCCATGGTAATCGACTTTGGATTCGCCCGGTACCATGGCGGGAAAACGGTCAGCGAAAACAAGTCACTGCATGAGATAACATATGACCCCAGGCTGACGCGTGACAAAAGATCCTGAGGCAAGCCCATCCGTGCAAATGTGCAGCTGCGGCGCTGCCGCTAATCTTGCTTCAAGATTCGACGACACGAACCCAGACGCTGAAGACCGGGCGTACGTGGACTCCATCGTGGAGTCGATTCGTTGGCTTGGTGAGGCACACATAGTCTTTCTCAAGCGCGGGAGTCGTGTTGACCGCGTTGCCGTCAGGATTTACCCCTCATGCCATTTCGTACTCGAGTGACAACTTCGACAAGCTCTATGAATTTGCCGAGCAGCTGATTGGACTGGGGAAAGCCTATGTATGTCACTGCGATGAGGCAGCGGTCAAGCGACAGCGAGGCGGCCACAAGGGCAGAGAAGGCCCCCGGTACAGGTGCCACCACGCAGAACAAGCCCCCGCGCTGAACCTGGACAAGTTCCGCATGATGCGTGATGGCAAGTTTGAGCCACGCGCCGCCTTTCTCCGCCTGAAGCAGGACATTCTCAACCCCAATCCCCAGATGTGGGATCTGGCAGCATACCGCATCCCCAAGGACCAGAAGCCACATCACCGAACGGGCGATAAGTGGAAAATCTACCCAACTTATGACTTTGCTCACTGTCTTTGTGACAGTTTGGAAGGAATCACGCACAGCCTCTGCACGTCAGAGTTTGTGCCGTCACGGGAGAGTTACGAATGGCTCACCCAGAGCCTCGGAGTCTACGCACCCGCACAGAGAGAATTTGGTGCGCATACAACGGCTGCCCACGTCACGACGCATATGAGGGCCTGAGCTGACAGCACGGCAGGCCGTCTCCATTTGAACGGGACCGTCATGGGCAAACGGGATATCGCCGCGCTGGTCGAGTCCAAGGTTGTCCGCGGCTGGGACGACCCCCGGCTGTACACCCTGGTCGGTCTCCGGCGCAGGGGCATACCTCCCGGGGCCGTCCTGTCCTTCATCAACGAACTCGGCGCGACGACCTCGAGGACTTTTATCCAGACAGCCCGCTTCGAGCAGTCTATTCGGAAATACCTCGAGACCACGGTCCCTCGGCTGATGCTTGTGCTGGATCCCGTCCGCCTGGTGGTGGTTGGAGAACCAACCGCCGCCACCTGCTTTGCCGAGTGCTGCATTCCGTTCTCGACAAAGGACCCAAATTGGGGCGGCTACATTCAGCCCCTCACGCGCTCCATCTACATCGACCGCGCCGACTTTCGGGAGACGGCAGGCGAGGACTACTTTCGTTTGGCACCCGGCAAGACGGTAGGTCTGTTCCAGGCGCCATTTCCCGTCAAGGCTGTGAGCTACACGAGGTGCGACACCACGGGCCTCGTCACAGAGATCCGGGGTGTTTTCGACAAAGAGGGCCCAAAGCCCAAGTCGTATATCCACTGGGTCCCAGAAGGATCTCAACGGGTAGAAGCACGCGTGTATGCTCCTCTGTTCAAGTCAGACAACCCCAGATCTACCGAAGGCGGCCTCGAAAACGACATACGCCCAGACAGCGAGACAATCTATCCAACTGCTTTGGTTTCGGCGGGCTTTGACGAAGTGCGCAAGACGGGACCTTGGCCCAAGGCTGGCGGTGCCGGCGGCGAAGACAAGGCGGCTCCCGAAAGCGCCAGGTTCCAAGCTGTGCGAGTCGGCTACTTTGTGAGTGGCTGCTGGGCGCAGCTCAGCCGGTTGACGGCAAGCTGATGCCGTGCGTTCTTGATCACAACGCTGACAATCGCGCTTCGCAGGCCGTGGACCGTGACGCCACCACAGAACATGTGGTGCTCAACCGCATCGTGTCTCTGAAAGAAGACGGCGCCAAGCCCAAGCCCTGAGCTGTGTAAAGATGGAATTTCGTACTGCAGTAGAGGCAATCAAGGCAATATTTGATGAGAACTACAACTCTGGTGATTGAGTGGTCTCTTCGTCTGCCGGGACAGGCAGGCTG
The DNA here is from genome assembly GCA_030780645.1 of Aschersonia sp. MBC 508. NCBI lineage: Eukaryota > Fungi > Ascomycota > Sordariomycetes > Hypocreales > Clavicipitaceae > Aschersonia > Aschersonia sp. MBC 508. The sequence continues at coordinate 1,121 of JAPFUF010001474.1, read as the reverse complement.
GGGGCAAGTGAGATGATTGGAAAAGTGAGCGCGGACAGATGCGGGCCGACCAATGTCATTACAGAACTCGAATGAAACCGTGACAGTGTGACAACAAGGAATGATTGCGCAGAACATGCAGTCTAGCCAAGTCCTTGCGCTGGTAGAAGTAGCAGGGTCCACGCTGAACACATGCCGATTTTTCGCCGGGCCGGCGACGTCGATATCATTGATTATAATCACTTCACTGTGAAAGCATCACTATATTGCGGACCGCCGTGCTACTTTTCGAAACTAAAAGACGTGAAAAGAAAGAGAGAAGTGAAAAGAAGAAGAAAAGAAAAAAGCGAGCGGCACAAAGGCCAGGGTTTGCGTTCTCATCTCAGCGTGCTTGCGGGAAAAGCCACATGCAATGTAAGTAGGTCCTGACATCACGTGACTCGCACCTCGCGCAGCCATAGCTGTCTCCATCACGACGACATTCGCAGATAACCTTGCCGAGCTCTCCCCCCTCTCTCTCTATCTTGCGGCGCATCGTCACCGCCAAAATGCTGCGCTCACTATTACTACCACGCAGTCTGTTTTCCGCGTCATCTCTACCCACGCGACGCCTCCCGCCCGTCTTCCCATCATCGCCATCGCCATCGCCATCGTCGTCGCCCACGCCGCTCCTCTGCCACAGCCGCCGCCTCCTCCCTCTCACAACTTCTCACCAACGGCCGCCGCCGCCGTCGTCATCACAAGCAGCCTTCTTCTCGAGCACGCCCGCGCGGCGTGCCACGCTCAACCAGGTGCTGCGCGGCATGCGCAAGGGCAAGCGCGCGCGCCACGCCGTGTCGCCCGCGCTGTCCAACTCGCGCTGCCCGGCCCTCAAGGGCGTCTGTCTGCGAGTGGGCGTCGTGCGGCCCAAGAAGCCCAACTCGGGCGAGCGCAAGACGGCGCGTGTCAAGCTCTCCTCGGGCGCCGTCGTCACCGCCTACATCCCCGGCGAGGGACACAACATCCAGCAGCACAGCGTGGTCCTGGTCCGCGGCGGCCGCGCGCAGGACTGCCCCGGTGTCAGGTATCATCTCGTCAGGGGGGCTCTGGACCTGGTACGTTTTTTTTTGTGGTGTAGAAATCAACTCTCTCTCTCTCTCTCT
>JAPFUF010001473.1:0-38078 GCA_030780645.1 Aschersonia sp. MBC 508 | reverse complement strand
CTCTTCCCCTGATTCCGTTTAGATTTTTCCATCCTCTCGCTCCTCCATCCTTTCGGCTTCACAGAGTGCCAAATGTTGTTCTGGGCTGAAGTCCCTCTGCCTCCACAGCTCACTTCACTCCACCCGGACGATTGATACCTTGTAGGTAGATGGGTGCAGCCAGTGCTAGTCGAGATTGGCAAGAAGGCAGCGTCGCATCACGCGTATTATTAGCTTGACTATTGTGCATCTTATACACCGCAGGTGTGGGAAGACATATGACTGTTGTATGCACGACGCATCCTGCCTTACCATCGTCCATCCCTTCCCTGGCCGTACACCAGCTTTTGTTTTTCTCTTTCCTTCTTCCTTCCTCCTTCCTTCCGTCCTTCTTTCCTTCTTCCTTCTTGTTTCCGATACAGGCAAGTCCTCGTGTCATGGACGCTAAGTTACCAAGTGTACACACCTTGGACCACTTTGTGCTACCATCATGCGATGCCGGCTGTCAGCGGCTCCGCGTCTAGGAGCTTTGTGCTTGCAGAGTTGGGTCTGCCCGAATCGGTAATCTGTGCGATGGTCTCCATCATAGCTTCCCTGTGCCTTGGCGAACACCCTGAAGGCCGACTTGTATTACATCTGCACCTCTTTTCTTTACCCAAAAAAAATATCAGTCTGCTCCGCCAACGATGCCTTCGCAATATTTCCATTATGCAGTATTTTACTGCTTCTTGGTTCAGGGTTGCGCCGAAAACCGCGGATTGCTCTCGCCTTTACTACTACGATATACAAGCGCGTTCCAACACAGGAGTTTGCCATTTGGGGGACACCGCGTCCTGCGGACCTCTCACATTTTGCGACTGCCATAACTTCAATCCTCAGAGACCTCTGCACTTTACCGACTACTAAGTCAAGGTTTTGGTGTCGCTGCTGCCGCGAAATGTTGTGGGAAAGGAATAAGCATGGTAGTCGATACGATTGCCTATCTGCGGACGCTGATCCTTCCCAAGGCGGTCATATGGTTGCTTCATTTGGTTGCACAGAACTAGCAACCAATCGACTTGATGCCGTGCAAGCCGTGATAAAATAATGATACGGGCAGAGAACCGGTCTACCGTCGGAAAACGATCATGGCCCCATATCACTAGTGGCCGTGTTTCCGGTCCGCTTTTCGTGAATCAGAATAGATTGGCAGCGCTAAGTCGTGGAAGAAAAGCAAGTCTGTTGGTGCAACTGCTGGGCTTTTCCCTGGCACGGACGAGTTCAAGATCTCGCCAGGGTGGATTGGTTGTGAATGGGGGTAATCTGAAGCATGACTGGATGCACGGAACACAACAGCAGCGGGACCAATACGAATGCATCAAGCATGTAATCTACGGTATATCGTCTCGTATTATGACTAACGGCAGGTCGCGCGTCTCCCACGATGATCCTTCTTCTCGATTCCCCCCCTGAACGCCTCCTCTTCCCACAAAGCCACCCAAAAACTTTGATACCGCCTTGGGCAATTGAAGCAGGGATCGCTTACATGGGACTTCCCAAACGTGGACGCAGATCAATGTTTTGCGCTCCTTCATTTCAGTGAGCGGCTCGGCTAGAAAAACCCCTGGGGAGCAGCCCCTGTTCCAATAGTATCGACGGCACGGACCAATCAAAGGTGTACGTAATTTTTTTCCCCTGTACCTACCAGGCAGGAGGTTACCTAAGTGCTCCGTATGTAAGGCGGCGTCTGCAAAGTGGTGCGTGCGCCCTTCCCTCTTTCTTCCTTGCTTACATCATGACGAGGAGTACGGCAGAGAAAAGGGAAAGAATAACGACAGAATTAGAGAATTTCGTTAATCAATGGAATATGAATTATTTCATGCATCAGCATCACGATGATTGGTTCCGGGGCGGACTTCGCACTACTTACGATGCCAGCTTCTGTTCTTTTGGTCGGGATGACAATCGATTTCATATGCGGGGAACGAAAAAATGTGGAGATGCTCGATGGATATAAAGGAGAAAAAAGAGTTGCCCTAAAGCCCATGGCGAGGCGTGCATAAACTTGGCATCTAGTACATGATGACATTCATGAACCACATGCCAGGGGAAATCAGGTAGTTTACGACGTTGGTCCATAGATTGCAAACATGTTGCGCGCGGCATTTATCTTGGCAGGGCGGCCAGATTGTCTTGGGCAGCAGGGTTTTACGCAGCAGACCCCCCCTACCCCCTCCCCACATTCAACCTACCTTTCTCATCGCCTCGCCCGTGAGTACGCGCTCGCATATACCGCTTGCAAGCAAGGACGTCATGTTCAGGCATGCCTGTTCGGTCTCCCCAGTTGCATGAACCCGAAGGGCGTCGCTTCGTCCATCCTCGACATCGTTCTCCTCATCATCGGCCCCCCACCCTAGGATTAGGCCTACAGCTTCATGAGGGAGGGGTTGCAAAGCAAATGCCATTTACTATCACGGGCAGGACAACGAAAACGAGCAGAATGGCTCAGGATGTAGGTCAAGCTTACCAGTTTCGTCAGTCACATGCCAGACTTGGCTTCGCGGGTACGACAAGGCGTGTGCGAATGGCTGGCCTGTAAGTTTATTTTGTTGATCGTCGATCACATTCTGTGCAGGCACCAGGGCATGGGCCATGTGTGTGCGGCCGAGGTCATACTGGCTTTCATACTTGAAAATTCACCGGGTTCGTGTCCCCCCCCACCCTCTTCTAGCCCTGGCCCGGAGCAGTTCCCCCCGCCCCCCGGGACCCGGGCTTTCACTCCAAAATAAAAAAAAAATCTACGCTGGGCCTTATGGCGGCAATGCTTTTCAGGAAATGGCAAAAATTCATTTTCTACATCGTGTTAGCAATGCCCGGCGCCAGAAACCTTGCTGGGTAAACATCAGGGCGATGTGGCTTCCACGGCTCGACTGGCCCCCAATGTGGCTTGGCGGCCATCTAGATGAGCTTGAATTGGCAATGGTTGAGCATCGCTTTCTCGTAGCACTCACCGGTTTCCCTCGCATGCGGCCGCCGTGAGCCCTATAGCAGCCATTAGCAAGCGCTATTAACAGGGCCAAAAGGGAGCTGTCATGCACAGGGTCTAGAGCCACCACCAGAAATGCCAAGTTGAAGACGGGCGTCAAGGCCTGCTTTCGAGCCGGTCTCGTGAGGTGGTCGGGGGTTGAGGCGTGACGACGAGGCCCTCCCTGCACCCCATGCTTCCGACGGTGGGTGCATCTTGGCTTGCATAACACATGCATTCAAAGAGCACAGGAACAATAGACTTGAAAGACTTGCCGACTGTAGGAAGGACAACAGTTGGACGATGGTTCGCCAGCGGGCGATCTAAATGTTGGGGACCTCTGGCAAGAAAGCAATGCCGCTCGAGAGCGTAATCACGCGGCGGCGGAGACGTGAGGTTAGATGATGATAAGATCAGCGCGCCTCCATACGGCTTGAAGGTATCGGCCACATTGTCCAGATGCAATGCTTTGTGCTGGCACACTTGTATTAGTGGCTGTGCGCTTTCCAGCATTTTCGTCCGGATTAGGTCCGCTGTCCGAGGCCTATATCCACGCCGTAACTGTTCTCGGGCGGTCTGTCTGGCATGGTGGCAGCATCGCGCCAGACTATCGCCAGCACCGATTCTGACAATAACAGACCAAGATATATGTTTCTATTCTTTGGGCAATGATGAGCCATCGCTTGAGCGCTTGACATGGGAGATGGTCGCCCCGTTGGTGGCGTCAGACATCCCTGGGTTCGCGGTTGTGACAATGACGGGCGAGAACACAGGGCTACACTAGACGGCATAGACATTTGTGGAGTATCCATGTCGGCATCGAAAAGGAATGGCCTTGGAGGGTCCAAGTAGAGGGGGTGGAAAGAGCAAACGGGATGCAGCACGGGCGAGGTCAACGAAGACGTTGGCGCCGTGGCTCTGCAAGGGGCGTCGACCACGGCTGTCTAAAAAGCTTAATGCGTCAAGGTGTGACGGCGATCCCGAGACCGGGGGGGGTCCAGCTTGGGTCACAAGCAGAATCGAACCCGGGAATCTGGGTCGACTGAGGAGAAGCTTCATTTGAGTCCACGTCAGAGTCAAAGCTCTGAAATGGCTTCCCGTTGTCTCTGCGGGTTCATGTCCGTTGCCGATACCAGTTCTTACAAACCGAACAGCCATTTACTTTGGACCGCTCGTCGTCTGCCGATCATCGACCACACCGAAAACAGCAGGCCAGCACTTTCAAAGGATGACATGGGCGACCAAGCCTGCCAAGAAAAAGGTTTGGCAGCCCCTTGGAACGAGGAGTCGCTGAGTCGGCGTTGAGCATGTAGACGCGAGAGCTAGTGGAAGTGCGGCAGGTGATAAATGATGTGTTCCGTCATGGAGTCAAAATATCTGCGTCAGCCTGCCAAAGGTGGAGACGACAGCCCGAGACATGAATGGCACGCACGTGTATTGTGCGTGGCCTCTGCAGAACGTCTCAGGTACGAACATTCCCCTTGTAAACAGCGACAGCTTGCGAAGGTCTGCTTGGGGTCGGGGATAGCGGCCAAACACGGCAGAGGCATATCTCATCGTATTGTATTGCTCGTGGCCTGGGATTTCTGATCTGGTGAGGTGAGCGTAGTAGATCGTGGTGTTGCCTTCTATCGCAGCCAATGCTCCCCGACCCCACTGAACGCGCTGGTTTTCGGGTGTGAGGGAATGGAGATTCGAAAGCCAAGGTCTATTGCATACCCAGGGCCGACCATTTCGGAAAAGAGGCCTGAATTTGGGGGGGGGGAGGAGTATGGAGCTTTCACCCCTGTTGGACCTGCAGATTAGATGAGTAGGTCGGGCAGAACTATCGATGTCTCCATGTACAGAGATGGTCCCATCCGTCAGTGGGCACGCAGGAGGCCGCATGAAAAATCAGGGCGTATTATAAACATGGTCCTCATTCTCAACTGAGGCCCTGCGGGCTTCAGCGAACGACGAGGCGTTCATCGCAAGCAGCACCTTGATACTGTAACCTCTTCGACGGTTCGCCCGACGTAAGAGGAGCGGCACGATGTGGTGTCATCGTGTTGTTGGCCAATCAATGTGCATGCAATAAAGGGAAGAGAATGAAGAATTAAAATAGAAAATTGGTCAGCAAGCACACGGAGAAGCTTCACTGCAGGCAACACCCGGGATTCAACAAGGATATGGACGGCGAATGCCCTCCCCGTGCATGTCGTATCAAGAGCATGCATCCGTCGTCGTAGGACAGGAATCCCCGCGTAGGTATGGACCGATCGGCAGGTGACCTCCACCTACCCAATGTCCGCGTCAGAGTCACCAAACATTTCCCAAGAATTGTCACGGGCCCGAACCACCTGCGCCAGAGATTGTCCCTGAACATCGTCGTGCTTTGTCGCCTATCTCGTTAAGAGGAGCAATGGATCGGAGCAACTTTGGTCAAGCTGAACCTCAATCCAAACAGTGCGTTAGTAATAAATGGCCTGAAGGCTTTCTTTCCCCTTCTCCCCATCCTGACGGTGGGATCATGACCATCACAACTGAATCAATACCTGTCGAGCTTTTAAGCTTACCAACACTCATCAATCCCCCGTTCTTCTTCATAATACAGAATGTTCCAGACGTGTCTCCAAGTCAGAACATAGAGACGCTACTCAGCGGCTCGTCGTTATCCCTAGAGGCTCTGCTCGGCATTTGGAGCGTTCAAATTCTTTTTAGTCAATGAGTCAGGGCATCGCCACTGTTGTCAACTGACAAGGGGTCGTGGCTCTGAGTCCGATTCAGGATATTCCCTCCGCCAATACATTGGGCGTGCGTCTACCCTGCCTTACACCGTGGCATTGTAAGGATTCAGCGATATCGCTTACAGCCTGCCTCGCTTTGTTGACATGCCCAGACCAGTATCTGGAGGATAAGTCGTGACTTTACCTTTGCAGCAGTCAGCCATCAACTCTCCCATGCCTCTTTGACACCGGCCAGATCGGCACGCCAAAAGGAGGCATCTGCACGAGCAAACATACTGGGTACCAAAAGAGCAGGGGGGGTGCTCGTGACCGTCGTTCTGCGCTATCACATCCATCATTATACAGGGCAACCAATCCTGACATTGCACATCAATTAAGATGACCTAGGCCACAAGGTCGCTCCGAGACGATCCCAATCCGCCGTGGCCATCTCTCGCGCCCACATACGAAAGTACGCTGCGGAATGAGCATCCAACCAGGGGAGTATGACAAGACGTATTCCGTCTCCTCGGTGGAGAAGTCTCGGGTACTGCCTGCGCCCGATCGATTGACCACCAGCCGAGCAGCATCAAATGCAGGTCTTGTCTCGGCCCGGCGCTGCAAACTGCGATTTTTACCAACACGTGTACGTCCTGGGCTACCACAGATGACTGTTTGGAGTCTTTCTCGCAGGAAAAAACCCATCCACATCAGGAGTTGCATTCTCGCAATGCAGATCTTATTCCGGTCCTGGACATTAGGGGATCAATCCTTTCCTATACCTAATCGCCGGGTACACCACCTTCGCTACTACCTCAAGTTGTCGTCTAAATCTCCTCGTAAGGGCCCCGATGCGACGAGATCAACGGAAGACTTGAAGACGCCTAGTCATTTTTGAGAGACACGCGTCGAATATAATCTCAATGGTCTTGCAGAGTGTAAATGGCACAGGACAAGTGCATCCCGCCACACCGGGATCGGGCCATACCTTCCTGGTTCCCATCTTGACTTTTACCATGGCGAATCCATCTTCATACAAGGTACAGGGTAGGGTTTGCCGCTAATACCGTCCTGCAAGACAGAGAAACGCGCAGCAGGTGCGTCTTGGATCCGGCAATCGCGACGTCGCAGGCCGCAATTACTCCTGTTGTGGATTTGACGCACTAGTCGGCATGACTTGCGATCACAAAGAGTGACAGAAAGCTGGTCAGCGAGGCACCGAAGCGATGAGAACCCCCAACAACGACTTCTTGATGAGTATTATTCACTGCCGTACATTGTCGACGCGACTAGACATGAAAGTGCAACCAAAACGTTGGGCAAGCACTCGTGCAATGAAATGACACAATACATGGGTAGAAATAGTGTATTTCCGTTGTTGACACAATTGATCAGTCAATTCGTTTGCAATTTGTATCGGAGGCAAGCATTCCAGAGGGGCCATCTTACTCAGACCCAGCTGCTCATGATATTGACGGAGCTGCAAATTTACGACTTCGCGATATGGATACTTCGTTCTCTGCAAGGTCAAATCTACTACTGATATTGATTGCAAGATCAATCATAGTGCGATTCCACCGACATGAGCTGCACTGCCGTCTTTTGGACAGCAATATCGGAAGCGAAGTCTTGGCACGGCAATCCTTCCCGCGGAAAGTTGATTTGATTGACGAAGAGGCGAGCTATGTATGAGGTCGGTTGTCTTGCACTGATCAGCTGTCACGTGCCGGGTCACCGCCCCTGCGTCATGTGGTGGATGCGCAGTGGTCTCATATAACGTGGCTTCAACGCTTACTAACCAAGCAGGTACTGCGTACGGCAGGCAGAACACCGCTTGTATGAACGAGAAGATGACAACAAGGGATGTTACGCCCCGGCTCGCGTGAATACGATTCAAGAACGACAAGATTTCATGTTCAGAATGCGCTTGGGATGGTACGCGGGGGTGAGTTGTCCGAATTGAGTTCTCTCTGGCTAGCTGAAGCTCCAGCTCAAAAGCTTCCAAATTCCGAGCATCTGCTAAGTTAGACGACAATAAATTCAGGTTTCGACGGCCCTCGCTGGTGCGGTCGTCGTATCGGCATTCCAACAGCGAGCTAACTTCTACTCGGCCATGGTCTATCTGGCCCAAAGCAACTTCTGCCTCCTGGTATGTTCCATGAAGTGCCCGTCCACATCGCATCGCATTTCCCAGTTTACTAACAAAGACTACGATCAAACCCGATAGACCCTGGTCAATTTCACTCTTCTTCTATACAGTAGCTTCATTTACGGTCTCACAAAATTATGTTACGGAACTCTCCGGACTGTCGAGGTCGAACAACTCACAGAGAGGGCCTGGTTCGCAATCACAGAAACGTGCTTGGCGATGACCATATTTCGAGAAGAAATCGGGGCATGGTTCCTGGCGATGTTCACGGCTCTCGTCACGGGCAAACTTTGGGGCTGGATAGGTGATGGCCGGGTGGAATTCTTGGAACAACAGCCTCCCGCGAACCCTACACTCTTCCACCTTCGACTCAGCGTGTCACTTGCCATGAGCTTCATATACGACGTGCTGATCCTCAAGTACGCCGTGAATACGGTTATCCAACAAGCGCGGCCGAACATGATGGTCATGTTCCTATTCGAATTTGCGGTGCTGGCCACCTGTTCATGGCGGACTGGGGTTCGATATATTTTGTCAATCGCAGAGCAGAAGATTGTTCAAGCGCAGACGAAGCAACGCCTCAGCGACAGAAGGCAAGAAATCAGGCAGCAGAGGCAGGATATAATTCGCGAAAGGGAACAAGCTGCGGCCAGTGGAGAAGATTCTGTGACACATCCGCCATTGCCAAACGAAGACGACGTAGATGAGATAGATATCGAAGTTCCAGGTTGGTCAGCAAAGGGAGAGTGGGTGCTATGGCTGGACTTGGTCACTGGTAAGTCGAGATTGGCTCGTCAAGGACATTACATGCGGCTAATAGCGAAGCAGACATGATCAAGCTCGGCATCTACGTTGCCTTCTTCTGCATGCTCCTGAAATTCTATGGTCTGCCCATTCATATCATGAGAGACTTGTTCATAACGTCCAGGGACTTCATCAAGCGACTTAATGCCTTAATCCGATATCGTCGAGCCATTCAAGAGATGAATCGATACCCTGACGCGACCGATGAAGAACTGGCCCAAGAAAACACATGCATTATTTGTCGAGAAGAGATGCGGCCTTGGAACGCAGAAAACCAACAGACAGGAATTGATCGAGTACGTCCTAAAAAGCTTCCATGTGGTCATGTGCTGCATCTAGGATGCCTGAAAAGTTGGTTGGAACGTCAACAAGTATGTCCAACGTGCAGGAGACCTGTCTCGTTCAACAGTATCCAAGGCGATACGAATCGAGTAGCCGGCCTGCGCATACAGATCGGGGGCGTCCCGCAACTTCCCAACGGTCAGCAACAGGCAGGAGCCAACAACAACGCGGCTGCTGATCAACAAGCTCCCAACCTTGGTCAGGCAGCGCCGCCTGGTCGAGAAGGAGGGCCCAGAGTCTTCAACCTCGGACCTATTCGCCTGGGTTTTGGGGCTAATGCAAACCAGGCGCGAGAAATTGCACAACAGTTTGGCATTATGCAAAATCCTGGAAATAACCAGGCCAATACGGTCATCCCTGGAACGCAAAGCCAACCTGCTTTAGCAAACAACTTGCAGCAGATCGGAAATTTGCTCCAGCAGACTGATCAACTCATCCAACGAGAGTTGCAGGGTCTACAAACGGCCGAACAGGAGCTTCAGGTGGCCAACCTTCTTGCGGCTGAACTGCAAAGGGTTCGTCAACGCCGTCTGCAGCAGCAAGATCCGCGATCGAGAACACAACCAGCAGCAGTACCCGTCGTTGTCGGATCGTCTGCCACAGTACATATGCCGCAAAACCATCACAATCACGCGGGATTGCCATCCCATCCTCATTACTCAATGGGTGCCACGATCCCTGGCGTTCCATCCCGCAACGGTAGTCCTTTGATGACTCGCCATAGCATACCATCAAATAGCGTTTCCCTTCCTGCGGGCAGTCCCGAGTTGCCCGACGGCGTGACCCTGCCTCCCGGCTGGTCCTTGATACCGCTTCAGCGTTTAGAGGGCCACCCCGCTCAATCACAATCGGTGGCGCCTTCTTCCATTGACCCTTCATTGCAGGGCGAGACCATAACTGCGGGACATCCCACACCGCAGCCCGCAGCGCCCAGTTCCAGCGAAGCTCCTGCTCAAGAGTCTCAACTTCCGGCGGGCGGATCAGCAGGAGATGCCACGGCCAGCGATTCCGATTTTCATTCTGCGGCTAGCACTGCTGCAACCAATTGGGGCGGCTCGTCACACCTGTTTACTGCGCAGCATCGATCTGGTTCTGTTGGAAGCCCGGCAAAATCGTCAGTGTCGCCGAGCAACGTTGAAGGACGTGATGAAGCTCAGCAGGCTTCGTCAACCCAGCAGCAGCAAGCCGCCAGCGAGAACGGGAAGGATGGATCGCAGGCTCGTGAGCTGCATCCCAGTGATGACGCTGAAGGTACTTCGGCCTTGCGCAAGGGAAAAGCTAGAGCTGTCACTGTTGAAGAAGCAGCCGACAACGAGGGCAATGAATGCACATGATATTCTAACTACGATTATCTGCATCTCATTGCAGGGGCAATATTTTGCGGGTGTACTCGGATTGAGTAGAATTATGGCCGTCGCAATTGGGGCCTTTGATCGTCATTGGCTCACTTACGAGGGAACACTGGTTGCTGGCATCGTGCAGATCTGAGGAGTCGATCAAGCGCGGACGAATGGAGCGTGCATAAGCTGAATTTGGCGGCAAAAGTAGCAACTCGTGCTGTCTGAATTTCGCCCGTTTGTATATTTTACGGCGTTTTCCGGCTGTGCATTAAGTAGATACACAGCGGCCGCGACCCGTTCTGAGGTTTCCCACTACACGCGGCGGCAAAACGACGTTTATGTTGTTAGTGCCTAGATGGTCATGCATGCGCAAGTACTGATCATTCCAAAGGAGCAACCGTACGAAACATAAGGACAAGCTGCTCAACGCAACGCAAGAGCACACCATATTAAAACCGGGACTGATGCCAAGTAGGAGGGGAGTAAGCGGTTGAGGAACAAAACCAGGAGGTGTTCACAAATGAGACTCACATTGTGATTCGACCTCGCCTTCATTTGCCCACGGTAATCCTTCATCTCTTTTCCCCCATCTCGAGAAGGGGAAAAGGAAAGACCGAACCCATCAAAGAAGCCTCTTAGGACTAGGGTAGTCACGTATAATGGCAATATGATTCCAGCATCAACCCACTGGAAAGCAGAGAGAGCAAACAGAGATTCTTGCCCTTAGTATTAGAAGAGCAAAGTTTGCTATAGAAGGAAATTGAGGGAAACCTAAGTAGCATTCCTGCTTTCGCTGAATAAAAAGTGCACGAGTCAAATTGCTTCAAATGGAGTCGAAAGAGATACTCAAACATCAGATGCAATGCTTGGTGCATGTCTTCTAATCCGGACCCCGATCCGGGCTGCCCCAACGTATGCAACCCTGTCAGGCCAAGGTGCAGCCCTTGCTCGAGCCAGAGAAAGAGATACAATGCAGGAGCGGGCTCGTGAGAAACCAAAACGAGCAGAAACACAAACGCAACATCAGAGTTCTGACTGGTAGTTTACCAAGCGTCACTCTCCTTACTCCTTACACCTTCAAATCTCCGGACCTTTCTCCCTGCACCGGACCTGTCGTGATGGGCTCCTCGTCACCAACTAGGCTTTCTACCAGAGCGCCAGCAGGAATCTTGGCTGCTATGGGCCTAGGGCTCAGGACGCCCGAAGAGGCTGGTTGCGCAATGTATGTGGGCGAGCGAAGAGGCTCAGATCCAAAGGGAAGCGATCTGGAGGGAATGAATTGGGGCGAACCCGATCCAGATGCACCATCATCGCCACTGAGCTTTCGTAACAAGGCCTCGGATTGCTGCTGGGCCAGCTTCTGAAGCTGGGCAGCCGGATCCTTGTGGGTTGTGCGTACGTCAGTCAAATCGCATCTGCATTCTGCAGGGCCCCAGAGCCGGCCGTGCACACATACCCATTCTGACTGCAGAGGAACCCCTACAGCCACAGGAAGCGAGTGCGATCTAGCCGCATCATCGTCATCCCCTTTGTCTTCCCCCCAATGAGATGGACGCCGGATTGGGGCCGGTGTCACGGGCAAGCTCGGTCGTTCCACCTCTGTCGGGAAATCTGTCACCCTCATGGCTCGGGGCATCTGTAGAAATACGACCCCTGCCGAAGGTTTCGCAGGAACATCAGACAGACCAGCTTTGGGTCGACTCTTAGCACGGCGGTGCCTTTGCAAGCCTTCAACGTACCGCCCGATACCAGGAACCTCATCCCAAGCGTTAGATTGGGTGAAAGAGTTCCACGGGCTACCAGAGCTCGATACACTACTTATGTGGCCTGCTCCATAGTCAGCGCGAGCCGATGCGGCTGTGGCTCCATGTTGAGTCTCAGTCGTTTCTGAAGATGCCTCGTCCTCTTTCGCAGTAGCCTGTTCATGTTCTGAGCTTATCTGATCCTCCTCGGACGAGCCTGCGGTCTCAGGGGAAGCCGCCTCGACAAACGATCGTGAAGGAGCGGGCTGGTGTTTTTCCCATGGAAATATGTGGCGCGGTGTGTTAGTAGATGATGGAGCTTCCTGAGGCACCTCATACCACATGTTTTTAGGCGGACTTGGGTATCGTGTTGGAGGAATGAAAGGATTCGTGTCGCGGGACATTTCGTAGTGAGCAGATGGGAAATTGATGGCCTCTGGTTTGGAGTCAGGAGGTGGAGGTTGCCTGGTTGGTGGCAGGAATCCTCAGCATTTTTCCCAGAAAAGTGCACATAAACATCACATTCATACCTTTGAGCGTCCCAATTACTCATGGATACCAACGGAGATTGACCCGCATTGTGGGATGGCTGACTGATCGAAGCACTGTCATTTTGGTGAGGGGTATTGTTCTCTGCATACTTGTCAATGTGCGAACAGCTTGTTGCGCTCCAAGCTAAGGACTGACCAGCCGAGGACGCTTTATCGACATTGGGAACGCCAGCCAGCGTTGCTTGAATGGGCCCTGTGGCCTCGACTCCTTGAACTATGGCTTGCACGCCATGAGTTGGTGGCGAATCTCGGCTCGCCGTGATTGTGCCATCGAAGCCGCCGGGATATTTTCTCTCTTGGTAATCATGGTCCTGTATAGTTTGTCAATAAAAACGAAGACTCAGAAAGATCTACTTGGGGCCGACCAGGAAGAAGTACCTGCTTTCTGTAGTGTCGGTCGTGGGTAGCCCACCAACGTCCGACCATCTCATCATACGGGCCATTGCCGCGTGACATCATCCGCTCTGAGAGCCACGGTTTATCAGTACCAATGAAATGAACTAAACTGATGCTGGACTGGAAATGACGATACGCTGGTACGTATTGATAGTGTGCTGAAGGCGTCACGTTGTACGTGAACGATATGCGATTGACACTGTGCTGGAAGTGCATGTTTATCAATCCTTGATCGGCACCATCAAACGATATGCCTCTCTCAGCCATAGCAAGCATAGCATAGTAGTCACCCAGGTTGGGGACGATGGCCATCACGCCGGTGTTGACGATGTCGGGCCATCCTACATCCGGGGCAGCTGAGAAAGCGTGAGGTAGATCGAAGAGCTCATCAGGGGCACGATAGGCAACCACATCGGCGTCGATGTAGACAATTTTGGAGAATTGAGTTTGCTTCCAGAGGTTGATCTTGGTGAAAGCCGAATGCAGGTCGGGGCGGTTCATCAGATGCAGGTTCGCCGAGTGATCATTGCGAATTCGAGGGACGGGTATTATATAATCATATACGGCCTGAGTATCACCGTGTTACAAAGGGCACGCGTTAGCCACGACAGCTTCATAAGTCCAGTTGCCCCGTCCTCTCCAGATTTTTGTGGGATGACTGGGCGAGGTCACAGTGGATGAGACAACGTGCGAGACTAGGACGTTGTGGGACGACAAGCTCACCCACCTTGAGCTGGGTAATAGCATCAGCAGAAACGGTGTCCAAAGTCACCATGGCGGCGAGTTTTTTGGTGGTACCAGCGTCTCTCAACGAGTGAGCGAGGACAAGTGCGCCAGGCAAGTATGCATCGTTCGATAGCAGCTATGGTGGATTTGTCAGTCGTTTCCAAAGCGTGCAATGCCCACGACACGCATTATCGGAGCAGGGCTCAGCGCCATGACGACAGCGAGAATCACGAAGGCGGAGCGACGGATCATCGCTCTTTCGAAACGCTTCTTGGGGCCTCATATGCTGGCTCTTTTCGTCCAGGGCGACGACGAGTACGCTGGGGCAATGAAGTATGTGAAGAACGCACCGTTGCATAGAGCTGCTCACCGTCGGCCGCTATCGCTGACGACATCGTAGCAAGGCCGCCAACGACGGGCTGTTAGTCCTAGATCACAGTAGATCCATAGAAAAGGGGGAGTGATTGAATTGTGCTTCGTCCTGAGAATTCGAAGATGGGCGGCGCTTCGAACAGAGAGGTGTTGTGCGAAGCACGTGACGCAAAAGAAGCGCAACTGCCAGGAGGTTCAAGTCATATATGCTTGGGGCTCACCGCGCTAGATTGTTGACGTGGAGGAGGCTCGCACGGGAGCTCGCACTGAAGCTCCGAAGGAGAGCTGGCTGCCTATTTCAGGATTTCTGGGGCTTGGGTGGGGGGATCCGTTATGACGTCCAAACTGTTTGGGGAAGTGGAGCCACCGTGCAAATGACCATTTCAATTCATCACTCATTGGAAGATTTTGCTCAAAAACTCCGTCCGCCCATCTCGTGCTACGAGGCAATTGACCGGCCAATCTTAATAAACTTTACTGCATTAGTGCCTGATGACGTGTAGGATGTCCATCCTGTTGCCATTTTTCGGTCTTGGTGTGTGCGGTGCAACGACCGATAGCGTTCCTGGTCGGCCGAAGTCCATTCGACGCATGCGGGACAGACCAGGAGTTCACTTTTGATTACCCCGCCCTGGTCGGCCTGCAGACATGCTTTGTAGGGGATGAACCGTACAGCCTATATTTACACGTTGCATGGTTCGAAACGGCGTGCAACACTCGCGATGATGATCATAATGATGATGACCATATTTCATCCTATTTAAGTACACGAAATCATTGAGAGCATTGGCAGACCTTGTGAGCATTAGCCCACGACGACAGAACAACGTGGATATGACAAATAAACCTTCCCTCCGGCTCCGGCTCGGTAGTGAGCGAAGTATCGACGCGCTTATTGAAGTACAGTAAAAAGATTCAGCCCTCCTGTAGCTCAACATGTGCACTGCTGCCCCATAGCTGATAAGACCCGAAGCGGCACTACAGATCCTTCTTGTACGCATGCTCAGGTTTGTGGGTCGTCTCGTAGTCGATATGAACATACGCCCTTTCAATGTCTGGTAGGCTTTCCAACTTGAATTGGAGCTCTTCGGCAACGTCATGGGTTTCCATCAGCGTGCCCGATGGATCCATGACAATGTCCACCTCGGCAATCAGCCTTGGACCGGAGTGGTATACTCGAACCGTGTCAATACCCTGCACAGAGGACGAGTGCGTGAGGCATACGTAAGTGATAAGCTGTTGCATGTCAACAGACGCAACGACACCCACCAATAATAAGAACTCGCTGAAGGCGGTTCGCAACCAGATCACAGAGATAAGCAGGGACAGGAGAATGGCGCCCATCGGATCGATCCACCATTCTATTTTGGCTCCACCCACAGACGTCAAGATACCGAACCCGTTGATCAAGAGGTCATTTCGATGATCTTGCCACAGAATATTGATCTGGCTATACTTGTCCTTCAGGGACCAGCAGTACATAAATAGCGAGAACTTGGTTAGGAACGCGGCACAGACAGATATGACGGACGGCAAATGAAATTGCTTAGTGTTGTCGCCTCTGGCGAGCTCCTGAGCTGCGAAAGCGATAATGATGAGGGACACGGACGTCATCAGAAAGCAGAAAACTATGTTTCCAACCGTTTCAAGTCTGGCCTTGCCGGCTGGGAAACGACGAGGGTCGACCCGTTTGATGGCGCGATTGGAGAAAATGAGGGCCAGCGTGCTGAGAGGGTCGAAGACAGCATCCGCCATAGTTGTGAACAGCGACAGGGAACCGGACGAGATAGCTGCGTATAGTTGCACTGCCGTCAAAAGAACGTTTGCGGCAAGAGATCCGTACACTGCGATGCGGTATTTGAGTAAATCCTCTCCTTGCTCCTGACGAGCGTCGGCACGGTGCTCTTCCACTGGTTTCAGCATGCGCTCAATCGCGGCATTCTGGTTTTCGTAAAAACCTCGTAATTTGCGGGCATTTCGTTTCGGCCCGGGCTTTTTGTTCTTGCTGTGCGATGAAACTGTGGGCGATCCGGATCGAGACCCATCTCTCTTACGAGATGAATTAGCCTTCATCTGATCCAGATCCGACTTTGTTTTATAGGAAAACGAGAGCCCGAATGGATCACTCCCCACATTGAGCTGCAGCCGCGCGTTTCGACCTGCAGTCAATTGGCTCTCGACGTCAGTGCCGTGAGAAGGATGGCGCTCCACGGTGTCTCTGTCTTGGCTGGTCGATGAGACACATTCTACCGATGTGCTAGCGGCAAGAACCTGGTCTTGACGACTATGGCGGTGTTGATTCTGACGAGCCGGAGAACGAGAACCGCCTCCGCCGGGGGACGAGAGCTGGTGTAGGTGAAAAACTGACGGGTGGTGGGTGATAGTATTGCTTGCGTCTGGAGTCATGTTCAGAATGTCCTTGGTCAGAATACACACGAAATGGCGCAAATGAAGATCCAAGGTGGCTTCACGAGGGAAGATTGAGGGAGGGTGGGTTGACCAGAAAGGAGCAGTAGAGCCGCATCATAAAGTCAACTGCGAAGACACTGTTGAAATCGATAATGGGTGAGGGGCAAATCAGCGAATAGAGTGGATAGCGCCGATAGTGTCTTTCTCAAGGGGTTCTACCAGTTTCGTCCAGCAGTGTCGGACACAACAGCTGGGTACCGCCGTAGCTGGCATTTGGTGAAGCCAATCAGCGCGGCTGTACAGAGCATCGGGCGGAATAGTCGTACGGGCTTGCCAAGAACGCGGATCGAATGGACGCTGCGGGGCAATCTGGGCTGGATTATTGCTCAGCTTTCATCAGACGAGTCGCATTGAATAATTGATTGACAGACGTTTCAACAGACAAGACTTAGTGTGTCGGATGCTCGTTCGCTGTTGTCTGCCAGCATAGACTGCTATTGGGTGCCTGTCACAGCTCAGGTGGAGCTTCGACGGAGGCCTGCTGCTCGATAAGGTTCTGGAGCTTCAACGGCCATGCTTACAGAACTAGCGACAGAAGCCAAACCCCTTGGCTGGCTCTGGATGACCCTGGTCAACGTTTTGGGCTGTGATTTCGTGACCAGGCCGGCCACATGGATGCAGCCCAATGCACCATTTGCGATCGCACCTGTTCATTGCCTTTCGATCGATTGACCAACTGGGCTCCTCACAAACGGGCCGACAAGCAGGCGCTCCATCTGCTGCAACGATTCCATGACGTCTTGGGGCAGCATGCGCTTGACTCCGAGAGTCCATTGAGCTTTCCATTTTCCGAGTGGCTCGTCCCACACTCGCATCATCGCGGGACTAGAGCAAAGGCACATGCGACGGCACCCCAAACGGGAGCCCCCCCACAAGAGTTCGATCCAGCATCAACTGTTGAAATCTAGTGACGAATTGCTGAAACTACATTGGTACAATCGGGCGGTCTCAGCATACCGCAGATTATACTGATGCATGCACGTGGCTGCCGGCTGTAACACTTCCGCATGGCTTGTCCAAGGTCGGACTGCCACATGCTGCATACAAAACGTGTGCCCCTCTCCGCGACTACTCAACCGCCACGCACGCTGCTAGCTGGACCGGCCAAAGTGGACATTGGTGAAGTAATGTAGCGGCTCTCCTGTCCGAAACCCAATCCTCATAACAGATTCGTGGTTGAGACATTTCTTGGCCTTCTTCTTGGGACTCGCAAGATCAGAGAGAAATGGCCGCGCAGATGATGGCACAGTATACATTGCAAAGCACAGGCATAGAGAATTCGGCCGAGCCTTTAGGTGACTCGCATTTTGGGAGACACCCGGTGCAGCAGCTACTACGAAATTTGATGAAAGGGTACGTTTCCCTGCATTATCAGAACCTGTGAAACCAATTTTGACTGGATGGCGCTAGAGCTTTGCCTCGAAAGTTTCGATGGCCGAACCTGGTTTGTGAGTCCTCTTCAAAATCCATTCTACAATATCAGTCGTAAATTCTTCCTTGCAATGATCTGCATGGAGTTGGTGGAATGCCCCCTTGTAGGTCTTCGTTGTCCTATCAGCTACGTCCTGCTGCTCGCGAATGAATTTGACAGCAGCATCGTAGCTGCAAGCTCTGTCTTCTGTCCCATGAGCCAACATTACGCTTTGCACTTGCTTTCCAAGTTGGACCTGGCCGGATGACAAGGCTGCTGTTCGGTCCAGAAGCGAGGCTAGTCCTTCGAGTGTCCCTGTATCATGGCACAGCGGGTCGTCACGCACAGACTGGACAACCTTCTCATCCCGGCTTAAGTATTGGGGAGGGATGACATGCTTGAGTTGCTGCTTTGGAAAGAGGCGTCCGAACAGGCGCCCGAGGTGGATCTTAATGCTGCTCGGCTCTTCACCGGGAGGAAATCCGACAAACGGGCATTCGAGGATCCATCCTCTGACTTGCTTGACCAAGTCAGTATATTGGGGGTCTGCAGCAAAAGTCAGAACTTCGCCGCCGCCCATCGAGTGGCCCATGACGAATAAAGGCGCGGAGGAACCATCTCCGTCAGATGTCAGCTTGTCCTTAACGAAAGCCGCCACGTCGGAGACGACCAAAGAAGTTGGCCCGGTAAGTCCTCTCTGCGCCGGCTGAGCCACGCTACGGCCCCAGCCTCTCTGATCCCAACCGAACACCTGGATGCCCTTTGCTGCAAGCTTTGGGAAAAAATCGTTGTAGCGATTGATGTGTTCGCTGAATCCATGCACAAATACAAGCCTAGCTGCGATAGGTCCCTCCGGCTGCAGCGGATCGGTCAATATTTCCCAACACGAAAAGGTGAATTATGGCTTGCCCTCATGACCTACCGTCCAAGTTTTGGAGTAAAATGAGGTATCGCCGCGTCGAAACTGGCCCTCTAATGTGGTTGACATTTTCTCGATCTTGACTCGCCGAGATGTCAATCGCTTCAGAAATTCACAGGCCTTGGTGTGACGTTGAACTTGCCGAGGTATCGCTCAGCCTGCAAAGAGAGTTGTGTCGGAAACTTTGGAAGATGGTAATGGCTAACATCGGGCGAGCTCTCGGCTTACCCGGTTTACCACGGCGATTTTTGGGGGGTTCACTCACATGCTGCGCCACCCACGTCTCGGGGCGCTTGGGAATCAGCCCCTCACCACAACGCATTTCCCATCATCCTATTCTTTGGTCTGTCAAGCTTGCGCGAGCGTCATTCATGGCTTGCACTCATTGCATCATGAGATTACGAGATGACCGATGCAATCCCGTGAACCTCTCAGGCATTGATTTGGGCTACTGGTTTACTCGTGCAATGGGCGACGTTTCAATGATTCAGACGGTTTACGCCGTGGAAGTTTGATCGAATTCTCTTTTAATTAAGACAACTATCTCTATTCCTAAAACTCCCAAACATCCTTAGCATCTGACACAAGTATGGGGAGTGGATGATGTCGCACAGGACGACAGTGTACGTCGTGCGTTTCGATCGATACTAGCGGTGAAGAGGAATCATGACACGCCTGTCCAAGCCGCTCTTCGCTCATTCTTTTCCAATCCAACGGCCAATTATCAAGAACATCAATCGCGGCGCCGTTGTGGGCGTTCTGTCTGCGCTGTTGTGCTTCCAGAACTCGTCTCCCCATGTTCTTCACGAGCAAGATCCTCTTCCAATTCTTCGGCCTCCGTAATGTTCGGCCCTGCCTCCAATGCCCTTTTCTCGGGAACTTCCCCACCACTCATCTGCCACTCCATCAATTTGCTGAAGGCACTGTCTTTATCAGCAGCGAGATGTGCGTAATTGCCAATTTCAGCTACCCGACCCTCGTTATTGAGGACAATGATTCGATCTGATCGCTTGATGGTCGATAAACGATGAGCAATGGAGATAGTCGTATTGTGACCGCGTAGTAACCCCGCCAGCGCTTCGTTGACCAGGGTTTCAGACTCTGCATCGAGAGCAGATGTCGCCTCGTCCAATATGAGAATGTCAGGGTCTTTCAACAATGCACGGGCGATAGCGATGCGCTGTTTTTGCCCTCCAGAGAGTTGAGAGCCCCGAGCCCCTACTTGTGTCTCTAAGCCGTCAGGAAGGTCGCTGATGAAATTACAATTGGCTCTCCGAGCAGCTGCTATGATCTCCGTTCTCGTGGCATGCGGCTTTCCGTAGGCGATGTTTTCCGCAATCGTCCCAGAGAACAGCACCGGTTCTTGGGAGACCATCCCGATACGGCGCCTCAATGACTTGACGTTCATTGTGGAGACGTCAACTCCATTGATGAGGATAGTGCCTGACGTCGGATTGTAGAATCGCAAGAGTAGCGAAGCGACCGTGGATTTCCCTCCTCCAGAAGGCCCGACCACGCACACATTGCTTCCAGATGGGATCTCGAAGTTTAGCCCGTTAAAAATGTTGACAGCAGGGCGAGTCGGATATGCGAATGATACATTTTCGAATTTGATGGGGCCCTGCGCGGACTTGACTGGCACACCAACTGTTTGATGGATGCCCGGTTGACGATCTTGCAGTTCAAACAATCTGCTCGCAGCGCCGACTCCTTTCATAAGCTCGGAATAGAAGCCCGAGAGACCAAATAGACTTGAGCCGGCAAAAGCAGTATACATCATGAAAGAAGTGAGATCTCCCAGGGACATTGCTCCAGAACGGACAAAGTTTCCACCAACGACCAGCATGGCCAGAATAGTCATATTGCCAGCCCAGCCCGTTGAGGCGAAGAAAGTTGCCGCAATGAGAGATTCTTTCTTTCCGAGAGCAAATATTCGACGTATCTGCCTGTTATAGCGGCCGATTTCTTGAACTTCTCCGACAAAAGCTTGGCTGGTCTTCACATTACCAAGCCGTTCCTCCGCAATCTTTGTCAATGTTCCGAGGTTTGTCTGGATCGACCTGCTGACATTTCGAATGGCGCGCCCGTAAAAGACCGCTCCAACAGCAATGGGCGGAAACATGAGGAGAAGGAGACCGGTCAGTTTAGGACTGGTCCATACCATAATTGCAAAACCAGCACCCCCACTGAACAGCGCTCGAAGCCCATCACTTAGATTTTGTGTGACTGACTTGCCGACAATCACGGTATCTGAGCTCAGGCGCGATATGAGGTCCCCAACCCGATTGGCATCGAAGAACTCGGCATCTTGGACGTAAGTGCGCCTGTACAGCTGGGACCTCAATCGTGCCACAACACGCTCGCCGACGATGCGCAGAAGGATGACTCTGCCAAAGTTGGCTAAAGCACCAATCGTCAGAATCGCGCCCAGGCCGACGAAGAATTGATTCAATGTCAAGCCAAAAAGCCGGATCTCTTCCTCCGTTCCTTTAGTAGCCAGATCCAGGATGCGGCCAACAGAGAATGGGATTGACATAGTGACACTGGAGGAGATGACAAGGAAAAAAAAGGCCACCGCAAGCCAACGTAATTCAGGACGAGCAACCCTTATAAGCCTCCATACCTCTCCCAAGCCAGCCTTGCTCTGAGATTTGCCTTCTTTGGAAAGTCTCGCTGATAAGTTTACTTGGGCTGCCTGGGCGGCCTTGTCGCTCTTCTCGAATTCCTTGTCTCCATTCACGTCTTGCAAACGCTCCAAATCTTTGTTCTTGCTGATTTCTTGAACATTCTTGTCTGAGTTCGTTTGCGAAAGCTGCCGGAGGGCAAGTCGATCAACGGAAAAGGATCGAAAGCTGAGCTGTGCTGGGGGATGTCTGACAAATAGATGTGCGCAGCGCCGTAGTCGTGATAATGGAGGAGCTGAAACCGTTTGCGAAGCGAACGAATGTAGCAACAGTCCTTTCGGAAAAACCGCATGGGGCGTGAAAGTTCGATAGCACATCGAAGTTGTGGTGAATGTGCTTGGCTTGGTAAAATTGGTTGTGGCACTGAGCAAACCTCCAACCTCCGACCGAAACCACCGTTGCGCTACGGCCGACACCATTTTGAGCTCGGGCGAATCAAGCAATCTTAACGTTCCGCATTGTCGATACGCAAAGCCATGCGATGTCGAGCTGCATTGGCTGCCTAATCTCAGAATACAATATGATGGAAAGATGCTCAATTTTACAATGCCGTCATTCCGGAGCATTTTCCGCCGCCCGTACGCTAACACGGACGGCAAGGCGAACATTGACCCAGCCGAGAGATTAAGCGGGGCAAGCTACCGCCTGCTCTGCTCCATCCATATCTGCCTTGTCCATCAACGGTCTCGAAACCTCACACGCGGCGCAATTCTTTGTTTGTTCCGTTGCTTCGGATAATTAAATGAAGATCCACTGAAGCTGATTAGAGCGTCTCCGGAAGCTTCTCGTCAGCAGAAATTATCTATATTAGAAAGGAGTTTTCGCCCTTCGTCTTGCTTCTTGCTCCAAAGACTCTCGGGCTCAACATTATCGGGATCGATTGCATATCCTGCTAAGTTGGAAGCTTCATACCTTTCCGCGAGGCTCCTGGCCGTGGCGTTTCTGACCGAGGCCTGGAGAGCGCAGCTTTGCGCCAGTCGCAAGACTCTCAGACGATCCGGGCCCCATATAAAAGAGCATTCAAATTTTCATCAGCGCATTAAGCGCTCGTCAGACAAAGGCAGTCTGAAATTAATGATACATTTATTCAAGACCCTGAGTATGGCATAAGCTGATAGGCGAACCGTCTAAGACAGGATTGACGCTGTCGACGTGATGGACGCCTAGACAAGATCGGCTGCGTAGTGGCACAACGAAAATGACTTTGGGATCGAAAGTCCGAGGGCATTGCCGGGTATGCCAATCTCTGAGATCACTCATCCGAATCTCCCTTCACTAAATCTGCCACTTGAGCGTCTGTGCCGGCACCGTCGGCTAAGTAAACAATCTCCTCCGCTCCGTCCAGACGCCGTCTTTTGTTCGATCCGCTGCTAGTGAGAATGGTTGATTGGTGGTGGGTGATAGCACTTTCTTCGTTCGGGATTGAGTTGATCGTGGCAGGTTCGATGACTGTCGAGCTGTCCAGGGCTTCAGATGCTTTCGGAGTTGCATCCCGTTCGAGCGGAGGTGGTGTGAGGGCCTCCATCTCCGGTCGACCAGGTTCGGGATGAGGGCTTCCAGTGTCGCCGCTTCCTGCCTCACCACTGTTTTCCGAGGGCCCCAAGGCCTGCATGATAGCCAGCTCAACTTGCTGTTTTTTACCCTCGATTTCCACCTTCCTTTCATATAGTTGCCCCGCCACCTCCCTTTCATCAGCCAAAGCAGTTCTCGTGTTGTCTAGTAGTTTCTCGAGGCCTGACACAAGGCTTTCTCGAGCCTTGACACATTCTGCAACTGCGTTTTCGGCGTTCGCGAGTGTTTTCAGCAGACCGTTGAGGCGAGCCGCGTAGACCGGTGCTGAAGGCACTGCCACTTCGGGATCCATCTGTTTGTCGTACTCTTGCGTAGCAACGGAAGTAATGGTCTGCAACGGACCAGCGAGTTTTGTTATTTTTTGGTGAGTACTAACGACCGAAGCGAATTCCGCGGGGAGAGAGGAAGTGTTACTAAACGGAGAACCTCCAAAACCAGATCTTGGAGCTCCCCTAGCTTTGTCGAGCTCTGGGCTGCTGTCAGTATGTCATAATCCGTAAGGTACATACACTACTTACCGTCAAGTCGAGACTCAATCGCTTTTTGTATGGGGGGTTCGAAGATCGTCCTGTCCTTCCAAACATCGATGACCCGGCGCAATTTCCCTTGAATCTCGGCGGGTGCACCTTTATATGCTATAGACGAAGCTTCCGCAACAACAGGTGAGAACGCTAGAACAAAATCCTCCTTATGACGTATTCTAGACTGTTGAACAACCTCTGGGGGGGAAGACCGTTAGAAAAATGCAAGCGCCATTCTACTGGATCACCGACGGGGCAAACTCACCATTCGCAAGATACATCAGGCTCAAACGCTTGGTGCTCGACGAATCTTTCAGGCGCTGCATCCAGAGCTGAACTGTTCTGTCTGCATGCCGTCTTTAAATTCAAAAATCAGGAAACAAAACATCAACAATTGCCAGCGAAGCTACAGCATCTTATTCGCAGCTTACCGATGGAACATGATCCATTGAGCAGCAGTCGCAATGCTGTCATGGCTCTCATTGAGAGACGACAAACGTGCCAACACAGAGTCGTCGTTGTACGCCATACGATCGAGGCAATCGATAAGCTGGTCGATGTGAAGAATGTATTGAATGTGTCCAACACGTTCGTTGTTTTTGTTTTCTGAGGAATGGAGGAATTCCCAAGGCGATCGCACAGAAGGATGTTCAACAAACGGATCTGCACAGTGAGCTCGTGTAGGACCAATCTAGTGCTTTTGATGGCCAGAATTTGCTATTGTAAGAATGAAGTGAGGAAGATCTCGCGCAGGCGAGAACAAAGAAAATCTGCACGTTCAGGTCACAGCCACTTCAAGCTGTCAGAGACTTGGAGACCTAGGCTTCGCACATTAGGTCAGGAGAAAGCTGAGAGCGGGTTCATGCTCAAATCAGCGATCATAGAGTATCAGTCAGAGCTCTGAAGTCCTGTGCCTTAAGTTTAAGACCCTCCAATGCGCATGTGTCCAGGACTATGGAGCACAGCCAGAAGCTCGGCAGGCATCTGTAGCACCGTGCTTGCTTTTGACCGCCCGGCAGAATCTCTGTCCTCTGGCATTCCGTTCATGCGGGTCTGTGGGGAATCTTAACAAGTAGACCTCCCACCCTTATTCGCGAGACAAACCGTTGCGACGATCTCATCGAAGCCATTTCTAGTTTTCGAGGACTTCTCATTCAATCGTTTTTGCGAGCTTACGACATGGCGGACCGCTTTCCTTCCCTCGATGAATTCGAACCTGACGGTTTGTCTGTGCCAATAGCTCTGTGGACTCCCGAATGCTAATGGCACCGTACGCAGCGCAGACAGAAGCCAAGGATCCGTCGACTGAGACATCAGCTGATGATTTTCTCGCCAGAGAAAAGGCTATACTGGGAGATGATGCCGACAAGTTTACCACGGGTAGCGATGCTGCAGCACTTGCAGATACAAACCTCGACCTCATAGGTCAAGGCGCCGCAGCAGGTTCGACTCTGGACTCTCAGTTTCCTGACATCGGAAGCCCATCTCCAGTACGCTCCACGGTTCGACCAATGTCACATGAGAAATATGCTGACTTGCTCACCCAGGTAGTCGGCGGTTTACTGGGCGCAAATCCAATCACCGGATCGTCCGTTAATTACAACTCCGGATACCAGGTCAATGTTGAAGACGAAGAAGAGCCCGAAGTGATCAAGGAATGGAGAACGAAGCGGGACGCGCAAATAACTAAACGTGCTGAACAGTTTGCCGCGCAGCGAGAAGAAACTATCAAGGAAGCGCAGAGAAACATTGATGATTTTTACGAGAATTACAACACTAAAAAGGAGAAGGGTATCGCGCAGACAAGGAAGGAGGCAGAGCAGTTTCTTGCCAGTCGTGAGGACACTGTCGCTGAGGGAACCAGTTGGAATCGCATCGCAAAACTCGTCGACGTCAGCGGAAAAGGGACTCAGGGTGGTGCTGCAGGGTCTGGCAAAGAGCGCTTTCGCGAATTGCTGACAAGCCTACGAAAAGACGAGAAGGCGCCGGGCGCAACGGGATACTGATTAATTAGCTGCTAATAGGAATGTGACGAAAGCACGATCTCGTCATGGCCATTATTTGACGCATCGTGACGAGGAAGATTGCAGGAGGAAGCAGAGCAACATTTTCCTCTTCCAATTGATCTATGGCAAAAATTGGGCATGCATTCGTGCAGGTTAAGGAATGTATATGAACATTAGTCACTACCTATGTTCCCCTAGCCAGTCAATAGAGACAGATTTGTAACGACCTTGATTTCGCATGGGCCACAAACGGCTGGGCCACGGACGCTATTGATATGAATGTCTCGAAATTTTGACGCTCTAGTCCTTCCCAAACCATGAGTTATGGCCAAGAACCTTTCGTCCAGCAGCGTACATGGTAGCTACAGAAGTCAGTAATCTTGAACTCCAGCGCAGAGGCGATGTACAAACCCCCGAAGGTCCCCCATAAGACGAATAAGTAGGGTGTCATGTACCAGCGACTTCGAGAGCCCTGTTGCCGATGATCAGCGCGTCGTGTTTCATTAGTTGAATATTCTCAGTACACCTACGATCATCCAAACGCGGGTATGTGCCTTATAGGCTTGCTGATAGAATCGCTGGTGCTCAGGCACCTTGTTCTTGGCGTCAATTAACCTGCTTTGTTGTCAGCAATTGCGCTTTCAAAGGGCATATGGCCTCCTCAGCAAGCTTTGTCTTTGCAACGTCGGGCGGCGACATTTTGAGCGTCCAATCAATCAAAAATGACTAACCCCATCTCTAACGTATACAGAAGAAAAGCCGTAAGTGCTTCGAGGGTAGAGTCGCGATGATCAAAGGTAGGTCGGTGGTTGTGTGGCTGAGAAAGCTGGCAGGCTCACTCGCAAACATGGGGCCACCTTGAGCGAGGTTTCTGCTGACTCAGCCACAAGAAACCCAAACTCCGTCACGGCTGCTCGAGTATCCACGGGCTCGATACCGGAGCTGATTATGTTAAGAGATCTGCGGATGAAGTGGCCCAAACACTGGGAGCAAACCTCCGCACGGCCGGAGAAAACTCTGTAGACTTCGCTCGCAGCTTCTTTGAAGACGAGCTGTGATAAAAGCTATTGTTGAATTTACGCTCGATGAGCATTCAACGGGCATGCAAAGGTCGAAGCTGACTCTCAGCGATTTGCCTAAAAGCAGAACAGCACGTTTCGCGACTGCGCGAAGAGACTCTGGCCATGTTCTGCAACGATATGGAGCCCAGAAGGCTTGCTCGGGAAAACGACTATCAATTCCAGGGTTACGAGACAAAGGACATGTCGCAGATGGCGCACAATTTCGAGCTCACATCCGTGGAAGACCAAGGCAAAGTATTCCTAATCATGGCGATTTTTCTGGACACATGCCTCAGTGGCAGTCATCCCATGGCTCAAGACAAGGTTCCATGACTCCTGGATTGCCAGGCTCGCCTCGAACGCATCGCACATCTCATCGTCGATTAATTGAGGAAGTCCAGGCGGCGTCTAAGTCTTCCGATCCTGAAGCCTTGACGAATACCGTTGCAAATCTACGACAAACAGATGGAGTCGACGGAATGTGGGAGATATTTCTGGCTCTGGAGAAAGAGGAGTGTTTGCACCTTCTGAGTAAGGACAATGCTGCCTACCTGCGAGACGAAATCTTAACGTCTGCTTTATCACTGCACTCTCGACTTGTCCTAGTGCTTGATGCTGCACATCGCCTCTCAAGCGACTTCAATCTAAAATGGCCAAATCTCTATACGAAAGTCATGTTTTATATGCTCGATCATGATCTTCTGGAGGACAGTATTCGATGGCATTTCCAACTCATGCCGCACTTTCCGCCTTCAGCCCAGGCTTTTGGAGAGCTGTTGTCTGCTTTTGTTATTGATCCCTCTCCAAGAATGCAAAGCACATTGACTTCGTTATACGTAGCGAATCCCGACAGGTGCTTGTATGATCAAGCCATACCGATCCTATTTGCAGCTGGTCTCTCCAACCTGGCCAGGGCATGGCGGAAAAAGTTTCTGCTTTTTCAAGATTCTCCGACGACAAGCAAATGTCGAGCATTTCTTCGATTCCTCGCCTTTTACTATCCATCGATCCCACTGACAGGAGCCGAATTAGCCATCGCTGAATTAGGTGGGGTGGCAGACAAAGATCAATCTCGGCGTTCTCGTACAAATCGCAAAGGAGGCAGCAGCCAATACAGCGACAGCGTTGTTGCAAGGTGGTTCGCTAGTTCTTGGGCTTCAACAGAATTTGCTATTTTATTTGCTCAAAGGCTTGGTCTTCGTGTGATCGGGCCGAGAGCATTGCAATCTCTGGCTCTCCGTGAACCAGGTGCCAAAAGCCTGCTTTCCTGTATCGACCAAGCTGAAAAGCTGGGACTTCAAATTTCGCCCCAAACGTACTGCAAGGTGCTGGTATTCTTCGCCAAGCGTAAACAGGACGCCCTACTGGCAGATCTTGTTGCTTGTGATATTCATCCCGATGAATTTGATGGCATGGAAACACGTCAGATGCTATTGGCGTCATCGATCCGTCAAGGAGACTGGAGGAGAGAACGTTTCTTACGGGGCATTGAGTGGGCAGTTGAGATGGAGTCCTCGTCCCATGGTCTGAACGCTATCCTGGGCCAACAATTGGCAAGACACCGACTTGACCGAGCACGACAAACCCTCGACAGGATGGACGCATCAAAGGTCACTCTAGACCAGAAAGTTGCGGCACACCTACTTCAAAAATCATTCCTGAGGCTGGGCAAGCATTCTTCGAAAAGGAGGCGACATAATAAGGAGCATTGCAGGAACCTTGAGGTCCTTTTGAACAAAGCCATCGACGTGGCTCGCCGCATCGCCCTCCATGGCATTCCCATTCCCTTGCGATACTGGAAGTTGCTGCTCTGGAATCTCGGCCGCTTAGGTCAACTAGAACAGTTGGAACAGTTATGTGAGGAACTTGTGCAGCTGTATTCTCCGCAAATGGGTGGCCTTATTCCAACTCATTCCGAGGATCTGCCACGCATATACCGAGGGAGCTGTGAAGTGCTGGATGAAGGCGCCCAGGAATTGGCTTATCCAATCGGCTCGAAGCAATCTACGGACACGCCCGTTTCATTTCCAGAAATGGCGGTTGACCCTGAGATCACCAGGGCCAACGGCTTCAACGCTTACATGACTACGAAATGGTGGAAGAGCTTCGAGAACCTAGAATCCCCATCTCAAATGGGGCCTCATTCGCTTTCGATGGTGGCAGAGGACGTTTCAGTCGACACGTTTGGGTATTCGCCTACTGGCCAAAAGGTTCAACAGAATTACATTCCGGCAGATCTTCCGTTTACCCATCGTCAGCATCCGCTCCAAATCATTTTTGACTCGTCTCTACAGCGGTCCATCATAAGATGGGGCTTCGATCAAAATTTAAGGAATACGCCTTGTCCTGACCTTGCCACAGACCCAGAGATGAGCGTCATGTCTGGATATGACATTGCCAGTGGTGTTAGATTGCTGGCGCGGCTTCGCGATAGAGGCATCCTTATCGATTTGCAAATACTACGAACCACAGTCTTGTCGAGAATCGCGCTAAGCCGAATGCGTGGCCACCTGAAGAACAGATCAAGGGACATGCACGAGGTATCCTTGGAGCATCTAGAGGTTCTATTTGACAAAGCCTGGGGATCCAGGTTATTTCCCAAGCCTTCGGATATGGAGCTGCAATTCGAGCAGCGCAAGCGGAGGCTTGGGAAAAGATATTCTGGCTTGTCCGCCGGTTAGACTAATCATCAATTAAAGCATAGCTCGCGATCAATTCGTATCAATAGAGCACAGGGCATCGAGGAAGTTACGGCACAACTTGTGCATGACAGGGAGATGTTCGAATGTTCAAAACTTGCACGCCGCATTTTCCTGTAGGTCAGTCATGTTATCATCCATCGTGATCCGAACGTAATAGGCTTCTCCACATGCTTCGGCTTTAGCGGCGCTGGCGATTGAGCATCGGATAGTTGCATCCGCACAATTTGCTCGGATTTGAACTAGCAAGGCCAGCCAAAACCAGTATGGCCATCTCTGCCACATTAATCTTGTTTCTTTGGCTTTATTATGAGCAGAATAATCATCCCGATAATAATCAGCAAAAGCAGAAGGATGATTTTCCTTTTGGTAGTCCTTCTTTGATAGCCCGATGCCACCTTCAATTCTTTATCAGCTCCTTTGACGTCTGCGTTCATCCGTTCGACATTGTAGTCAATGCGGTCGAGCATGGTACCTTGGTCAATGATCATGGTCTGGAGGTCGCGAAATAGGTCAGATAGCTCAATGATTCCTTGCGCAATGTCTTCAATTTCTCGCTCCCGCTGAGCTACTGTAGCATCATTGGAGTGAAGAAGTCTTTGCTGCGAAGCTGCATGCAGAGTTGATTGCGAGAATGATCTGTCTGCGTCTGATTCTTGCAGAGAAGGGTCGGTGAATGAGCCAGGTTGTGGTGTAGATGATCGGTCTGCGACCGTGAATGCGCCTAGTCCTCCCATATCTCGAAGCTCTTCATTCACTAACGTTAACATCGCGATAGTGTATGCGCTATGTGATGGCAAACGTACTCTTCAAGTATGCGCTCTGTCTCTTTCTGAAACTGCTGCTGGCCTCTTGAACTCTCGTTGCGAGTGAGATCTGGATGTTCTTTGCCATTGTCTCCTCTGCTGCAGTGAGAGTTCCACCTTGCTTAGACTCGCGGACCAGTTGTTCAATGCGCTGGATCTTGCGATGGCACTCATGAAATGCCTTGGTAATCTGCTGTGTCAGCTTTTCGATCTGCGCTTCCTCCGCCCTTTTTGCGTCATCGTCATTGAAGCCTGGAAGAATGTGCTTCTGGTGCAGTTTCTCGAGGCTCTGTCCCTGCGTCGCGATATGAGCAAGAAGTTCCGCGATTTCATCGGATACATCTGCCCAGCGGGGAGGCAGCAAGTCCATTTCAATGACGGCATCGCCATTGTCGTCGAAACCGGTGCTCGAGAGCAAGCCCTGTCTGTCTTCGGCGGCATAATTGCTACTCGAATATGCATCTGAAAAGCCTCTAAATCCTGTTGTAGCGTGTCCGCTATGTCTGCCGCGTTGCGTTGGGTGATGCGCATATGATTGGCGATAGGAAATATATCTGGATATTCCGCATGGTCAGCCGTCAATCGCCGACGTTGGATATGTGCTTCCTGGAGACGAGGGTGCGACAGGGTAAACCGACAAGTTGGTGCGATCCCGCCACATGACGGACGCCAATCTGCCAAACGAGCCCAATCAACTGGCAGATTTTTCAGTTTTTTTTGCTGATGATGGGTGCGATCTCAGCCAGATATGTACAGTTTGCGCTTGCGTTGGCAGACAGCTGTCGAGGCAAGGTGCGATGTGCATGTGCGAGGAGCGGCGGCACGATGGCTCTGCCTCGCTATGGTCGTGTTTGAAAATATGTTCAATCGTCTGGCAAATGGAAGCTTCGGAAATGCCCTCAGTGGTCATGCGCCGTGTAATGTTTATAATTGTTTTCGTGGTAGCCATAACGTGGGCGAAAGTCGACACAGTGTCTGGGTGCTGTCCACGTCACTCCGCCCAGGGCACCGACCCGGCGACTGGTGTTGTTACTCAGTAATACACAGTGCACAAGACACACGCACTGACAAGCGGAACATACCCTACGTTCAAGCCACCACGCAATTGCATGTCGCGCAAACTGTTGAAATAGGCAAGCTGCCTGTCTACCTAACCTAAGGTAGGCAAGTAATGTTGTTTCAGTCAAGCAGTGGTCAGGACTTCGTTTATTTCCGACTATTTTCCACGGGGTTCGCTTTATACGGTGAGAAACCGTGAATATCGCCAGCCCCTTAGATGTAGGGGGCGGTGCGATGGTGTCATAACAACATGAACCTGTACAACGGACAGAAGTGCCAATTGGAGCGGTGCCTTTTCCCAGCCGTGGAGCGGTTTGCTGATGCCACTGCCCCCGGCGCCCCTCACACTTCCAGAGCCTGGTTGGGCACCAGTCACTTCTCAATGCCCGATGGCAGCATGTCAACTACTACTTCCGTGCCTGTGCAACACCCCACTGAGGATTCATTCGATATTGAAGGGAACCATTTCATAGTGAAGGGGGGGATGGTCAGATGCTAGGAACATGAATCGAACATGGAATCAGTAGGTGAGAGGGCTAGACGATTGCTGACGTAAAGATGGCATCTGTGCCCAGATAACATTCTGCCGGGGGCTTTTCTCGACGGAAATCCTACACAGCCAGATACAGGTAAGCAGGTAGTCGAGGCTGCCAGTCAGGGCTCGGATGTCAGGATTGTGCTAGCTGACACAGGCCAATCTGGCTTGGGGCTTGTTCGATCTCAGCCTCCCCACTTCAGGCCTCCTCCTTAATATGTCCATCCCCGACAACAGTCTCCCGCTTTTTAAGACCAGACAACTCTCTAGCCAACGCGTTTGTCACGTCACAAGTCCACGATCCCACCCTATTTTCCGTCGCATTACATTCGCTCTTCGCAATCTGCATCATGGTGAGCTTATGACACGCCCAGATGTACAGGGAGCCGCCGCGAGCCTGCATCTGCAGCCCCGCGCTCGAGTGAGGGGCTCGCCAGCTTGCTAGCGGTGGAAGCTTCCAAGTCAAGAGCGTGCAATCGACTGATATTGGTCTGGCACAGGCCGACTCCCTTACCGAGGAGCAGGTATCCGAATTCAAAGAGGCATTTTCTCTCTTCGTGAGTAGTCCATCATCACAAATTGCTTGCTGTCGCTCGCCGTACTGACTCTCGCAACCGTTCAGGATAAGGACGGCGATGGTGAGTTTGGACCAGCGCGACTCGAGACTGATGCGACTGTATCACGATCTGGGAATACATGGCCCTGCTGTCTGCGCGATCGTGATCGTCTTGGACTGACCAAAAATCAGGCCAGATAACCACCAAGGAGTTGGGCACCGTCATGCGCTCATTGGGTCAGAACCCCTCAGAGTCTGAATTGCAAGACATGATCAACGAAGTTGATGCCGACAACAACGGCACTATCGATTTTCCTGGTGAGACGTCAGTAACGGATGAGTGTGAAGGGACCTCCAGCTAATTGTTGTCATACTCAAGAATTTCTGACAATGATGGCTCGCAAAATGAAGGACACTGACTCAGAGGAGGAGATAAGAGAGGCATTCAAGGTGAGGCAGAATGATTCAGTAGTTGCCATTCGCTTACTCTTTCCCCAGGTTTTCGATCGCGATAATAACGGCTTCATCTCGGCCGCTGAACTGCGACATGTCATGACTTCTATCGGGGAGAAGCTGACAGATGATGAAGTTGACGAGATGATCCGCGAAGCCGATCAAGATGGAGATGGTCGAATCGATTGTAAGCTCGGGCGTATCAATTCCTTGCTCATACAGATACTAACGTGAACACCAGACAATGAATTTGTTCAGCTTATGATGCAGAAGTAGATGGTGTGGGTTGACATATCACGAAGCGGTAGATGGCCCGCATTATTCCTATCAAAATCAGACTGAATTCAACAAGCCGGCGCCTCACTTCGATTGCCGATAAAGGGACGCGATGGCGCATCAGAGACCGGATATGGGCTTTGTTCACTTCTTTCTTTATTTAGTACCGGGATATAAAATATAGGCTGGCGACGTCTGCCAGATGAAGTGACAGCCCTGCCAGATCGGCCCGTTCAGCTATGCCATCGCTCGTAGATTCGCGCATCGTTAATGTGCACCTTCCTTATTAAGGAAGAATAGGAAGAGAATTAGGGAAAAGAAGCCTTGTTCTTTTCTAAATTCGGGTGCCAAGGTGAATGGGGGGGATACAAAATCCTCCGGGCAGACTTCTCGAAGAGCTGATCTCTGCAGGGCTAAAATTGCCAACATGGCTCGACATTGCTGCTGTGCGCCAGGCAATGCCCATCGATTATCGACCATCGACCGTCACCGCGCTGCATGAAGTCATGACCTGTCAACATGGTATTCGATGTCGTCATCAGAAGCTCTGAACATGGATATAGAAGTTGCCCTTTCTATAGCAGTATCTTGCCAAGATCACTGTGCTGATAAGTGACTGAAACCATCTCAGTGGCTTGCTAGGCACCTTTTCGCAGGCCGACGGGCGTCCTTTCCTCAATCTGTCTTCTTGCAGTCCCCAATGACCCGTGCCAGGTCGAGTTGGATTTTACTTTAACGGCATTGATCAAAAAATCCCTGATAATTGGAGTCCTCATCCCAGGTCGAGAGTCGTGCCACATTTGAAACTTGCATAAGACTTTCGAAAGCCTCGTCTAAGGCATCTCCTTGAGATGCTTCATGCAATTATTTGAAAGTAAAACAATGTTTGCCGGCGAAGATTGAAAATGTGTCAAGATGTCAAACTGTGTATCCTGTATTATCAAGGATGATTCCAATGAGAAAAAACGAAAGAAAGTTATTCATGCTTCCACTTCCCTACCTAAAGTACCTACCTAGGTACTTTGGTAGGTACTTATTTGTTCAATGCGCATCAGTCCTTTGAGCGCGCGATGTTAGGAAGGAGGGTCACGTGATAATATTCCCTTGAGCAGGATACCTGTAGGCAACATAGCGAAGCCCCACATGGGTCAACCTCTAATGGCAACATCCACAGCCACGACATCTGACAATCCGCGAAAGGCCTCGACACTTCAGGAGCTTCAAACCCTCCAAGAAATAGGTGACGGGTTGACGGTGCCTGGAGAGTGCTCTGGACAGCCGAACTTATCCTAGGACAGGTGGACGCTTCCCGGACGCTGCTTTTTGGCATTTCACCTGAATCACGGAGGCACTTCTTGCCAGCCATCAGTGGCGATGAGTTCTTGTAAGGCGAGCTACCCAGAATGACCTATATGACTTACTAAACGTGACAAGTGAAACAATTTATTCGCAATGTCCGTGCGGCGAAAACGATTGCCGATGAAAGAGCCGTAATACAGAAGGAAAGCGCAGCTATTCGAGCAAGTTTCAGGGAGGAGAGCCACGATCATAGCGTTCGGTATGTGACCAAAACGACAGTCTTTTCGAAATGCCTCAAGACTGATTGAAGACTACTGGTGTAGCCGCAACAATGTTGCCAAATTGCTCTACCTCTTTACACTGGGCGAACGAACTCACTTCGGCCAAATTGAGTGTTTGAAGCTGTTGGCGTCTCCTCGATTCGCCGATAAACGGCTCGGTCATCTCGCAACTAGCTTGCTTCTAGATGAGAACCAAGAAGTCCTGACTTTGGTCACAAACTCACTCAAAAAGTAAGTCAGATTGATGAGACTGTGGCACAATAGACTGTCTGGCCTGGAAAGTGCTGATGATATTAAAGTGATCTTGGTCATTCGAATCAATATATCGTTGGACTCGCTCTGTGTACACTGGGCAACATTGCGTCAATTGAAATGTCAAGAGATCTTTTTCCAGAAATCGAGAATCTGATTTCGACTTCGAATCCATACATCCGAAGGAAAGCGGCCCTTTGTGCAATGCGAATATGTCGAAAGGTTCCTGATCTACAGGAACATTTTCTCGAGAAAGCAACGAATCTGTTAGCAGATAGGAATCATGGCGTCCTCCTTTGTGGACTTACTCTGGTGACGAGCCTGTGCGAAGCAGACGATGAAGAAGGGGGCGAAGAAGGAATTGTTGAGAAATTCAGGACCTTTGCCCCGGGGCTTGTGAAAACACTCAAAGGTCTTTCTACGTCAGGCTATGCTCCCGAGCACGACGTCACTGGAATTGCCGATCCTTTCTTGCAGGTCAAGATCTTGCGGCTTCTCAAAGTGCTTGCTGTCGGGGACCCAGACACCAGTGAACAAATCAATGACATTTTAGCTCAAGTGGCGACTAACACAGACTCCTCAAAAAATGTTGGCAACTCCATTCTCTATGAGGCTGTTCGTACGATCCTCGACATTGAGGCAGACTCTGGCCTGCGTGTCTTGGGCGTGAACATTTTGGGCAAGTTTTTGACAAACCGTGACAACAATATTCGTTACGTGGCTCTCAATACGTTGATCAAGGTCGTGGCAATCGAGCCAAATGCTGTGCAAAGGCATAGAAACACTATCTTGGAATGCTTGCGCGACCCAGACATCAGCATTCGGCGGCGTGCTCTGGACCTCAGTTTCACCCTCATTAACGAGGGCAACGTTCGTGTTCTGATTCGGGAGCTTCTTGCTTTCCTAGAGGTAGCCGATAATGAGTTCAAGCCGACGATGACGAGTCAAATTGGTATTGCTGCCGACAAATTTGCGCCGAACAAACGATGGCATTTCGATACAATGCTGCGGGTCTTGTCGTTGGCAGGAAATTATGTCAAGGAACAGATTCTTTCGTCATTTGTGCGCCTCATAGCTACCACTTCGGAACTGCAGACGTATGCTGTGCAAAAGCTTTTCATCAACCTAAAGAAAGACATTACACAAGAGAGTCTGACACAGGCAGGCGCTTGGTGTATAGGTGAATATGCCGATGCTCTTCTCAAAGGTGGGCAATACGAGGAAGAGGCGCTCGTTCAAGAGATCAGAGAGCACGAGATCGTCGATCTGTTTGCGCTCGTCCTAAACAGCAATTATGCAAACCAGGTAACCACAGAATACATCGTCACCGCTCTCATGAAACTCACTACACGCTTCACGGATTCAGCTCAGATCGAAAGAATAAGGCGCATCCTTCAAAACAATCAAACTAGTCTTGACGTCGAGGTGCAGCAGCGAGCGGTCGAATACAGTAATCTTTTCTCGTTCGATAGCATTCGCCGCGGTGTTTTGGAAAAGATGCCACCGCCTCAAATCAAGGAATCGTCCCGGGTCCTTGGCCGTGCACCCACGAAGAAGTCCAAAGCTGCAAACAGAAAATCAAGGATGATCAAACCCACTGAGCAAGATTTGCTTGATCTCATGGATGTCTCGGAACCAACGTCTTCAAGCATCCCCACTCAAGCTACGAATTCCGATCTCCTGGCCGACATCTTGGGAAGCAACGTCTCGACCCCAGTTCCATCATCCCAGCTGTCGCCTGCAGCCTCCAATCAGAGCAACATGTCCTCAATCATAGATTTGATTGGAACTGGTTCTGGACAAAGCACGGAACAGCCTCCCATGTCATCAGCGGATCTGGGTGTGATGGGGACGACAGGGCAGGAAGGGCACCTTTGCTACAATGCAAATGATGTCAAAGTGAATATTGAGGTGCAGAGAAATGCTGAGGGCCTCATCCAAGCTGTGGCACGATTCCACAACTTGTCTGGAGCTGTCGTTCTCTCCAACGTAGGATTGCAGGCCGCAGTTCCTAAATCACAAAAACTCCAACTGCTGAGCATTTCAACGACAAATTTGGGCCCCCTTGGCAATGCCACGCAGATGATGAGAGTCTCTGGCTGCAAAGGAGTAAGTAGTCTCTATTCCATTACAAAATTCTCGATCGCTTGATTCCCTGCATCCTTGTTACGCAATCACCTTTTCTGCTGTAATCAAGATCTTCTACTTCGAGAAGGCCGGTCTGTGTTCTGTTGGCCTTGTCCCATGCTCAGGAAATTCTTGGACTGACGGTTGACACCAGCCACTGCGATTGCGACTCAAAATCGGATACTCGCATCCGTCTGTTGGGCAAGTGATGGACCAAGTAAACTGGACGGAGCCTTAAGATAACGCCTCGAGGACTTCATTACATCGCTGATTACACAGCAAATCCAATCATGACAAGTCGGCGCAACTACACCTATGATGAGAACTCTGAGCTCGTAACGGCTCCCATTCACTACTTATCATTTCCTTTCGCCTCACGAGAATTGATGCAAAGATGGTAAGCTGGGGGACAAGCAAGATCAAGACAATCTAAGTCCTTGCATTTCACGCGATTTATGTGCAATTAGATGGGGGTCAATATCGTCGAATTATACGTAAACATGGGTGATTTGGTGGCCAGCAGTGCTAGCCCTGCCTCAGTTATGAGCTATCATAGACCGAAAACGCCGGCAGCTCCGGACACATCACAACTTGTTTCATCTGGCGACGGCGCCAGCGGAATTCAGCGGTGCCTGCATCCAGAATCGACCACAGGCGCGCGTAGCAAGTGAGGATGGCGGCCGCAAAATACTAAAGAATGCATCGAAATGATCCAACTCGGCCAATATCTTCTCAGACCATCAATCATCTGCAGACATGGGAGCTGGCTTCACGTCATTTGCGGGCAGCTGAAAGTGTTTGCCAGTCGCCCGATCTGACTTCATATACGTGCATAAAGCTGTTCGTTCGCAATATAACGGGCTTCCTTAGAGGAAACAATTGCATCCAAGCTAAACTCCCAAGGAAGGCGCACAGAAGGTCTGGCAAATCAGTCCCATCAATCACATGCGTACTTTAGCTACACACCCGAGCACCACCCCCG
>JAPFUF010001472.1:0-19081 GCA_030780645.1 Aschersonia sp. MBC 508 | reverse complement strand
CCCCCCCCCCCCCCCCTTTCAAGCCCCAGAATTCGCTCCCCGATGCCCTTGGTTGGTTGCTGCCCAGGCTTTTCATACTGTACAGTAGTTCCGGCCGAATGACTACTTAAGTACCTAGTAGTCGGTAGTATACTGCTGACCTAGTGACCTGTTGCTATCTCTTCAGCAGGGGTGAAGACTCAAAATGGAAGGGGAGGGCAGTCGTGCAGTATCGGGTGAGAGGAACCCCGGCTGCTGGTCATTACCATGCCCGAATTTCTGATGATGCTCCGGTCGCGATATGAACCAAACCGAAGCAGCCGCATGACGTGACGTGACGGACGAGGATGATGCGAAGAGAGCAAGGGGAAAAACGACGTTCAATCACGCGGCCCCTCAGCCCCTCAGCCCCTCCCCAGCTCAGAATTGCTTCGACTTGGAATTGTCCCTTTCGGCGAGGTCACGCTGCGCCATGGGGGATGGTGTGTGGGAAGGACGCGCGCCGCATGGACAAAAAATCCAAATACGCCCGTCTTACGAAATAAAGCCACATCCCTGCACATGTGCTTTTCTTTCAAACTCTGGCGCACCAACCCGCGTCTCGGGTGTTGGTCATCTGGCTTTTGTCTTCAGAGGTCCCACTCTCGATCGAGCAGGCTGGTGCTATTCATGCAAGTAGCTTTTTGGCAGTGGGTGTGTTGGATATGACGATGATTCGTGGCCTTGGATCAAACGGAACTTGATGAGTTGACTGATTCACCACTTACACCTTTTCTATCAAAAATTGGCCGCAGCGGAGGAAAGCAGGCGCGAGGATGAGAAAGCAAGGCAAATGTTGCGAAGAAGCCCCGCCAACAAAGCGGCTGCCGACTTTGGCCAAGCACCACGAAGGCAGACGTGACGATGCATCGCCTCAATTGAGGGTTGATTTATCGGGGTTGCGTCGACGAATTGTCAGCCGATTGGTCGTTGCTCAATGTGAGTGACGATCAGCTGACTGAGCGTTTATTTGGCGTCAACGGGGGTCGACGTGACAGACGGTGACTTTGAAATGCATCCACAGACATGTGTCGGTTGGAAAAGCCTCTATCACAGCTGCCAGGGTTGTTCTCTTTGGTTGAGAACTACCAGGTACCTCAATCTCAAGCGCAGCACCTCGAATGAGAATATTTGCTTGAGCAGCAGAGTGGCGTATCACCTCGAACGCGGCCTGTAAATTTTCAAGGCTTGGGGCTTAGCAGAGTTGGGACATCTAACAGTACTTTAAGTCACCGTGCTGCTGCCAAACTCTTCTCACAAAACATCAGCGGGCTGGGCGCCAGATTTACTAAGAGTACTTAAGTAGGCAGCGAGGGCTCAGATGGTCGATTTCTCCCGCCACCGCCAGGATCCAAAAATCTGCTTACACAGCAAACAAAGCTTCTTTTGAAGCAAAGTTGGAGTTTGGCAACCCTTACGTGCCCCACAATTCGGCAATATTCTACTAGCCGTCGACGTCAAGTCTTCACATTCTCTGCATACCTCCTCCAAACTTCTCATGCGCAAGGCTTGCCTTTTTACCGTCCTTTTCGAAACCAGTCATCAGCCCTCCCTTTATTCCACGTTGAAAAGTACACTCCTTTGATCATTGTTGGAGGATTTTCACGTCCCGGCTCCAGCCGCGTCGATATCGATCGTGAAAGACTGCCTCGCTCTCATCTGATACTCAACAGCCAACAATTATGGCTACACCACAATCAATAAGCTCGCAAGGGAGCTCCAAGCTCAGGAAATACGAACAAATCGTCTCCCAATTCTGCCCCGAGTGTTCCAACCAGCTGTACCCAAAGGAGGATGTGCAACGACGCAAACTCTTATATGTCTGCCGAACGTGCCAATACGCCGAAGAGGCCAAATCATACTGCGTCTATCGCAACATATTGAATAACTCAGCTGCGGAAACTGCAGGAGTCACCCAAGATGTCGGCTCCGATCCAACGGTAAGCCGCATTTCAACAGCGATTTCTTTTTCCTTTTCCTTTTTTCCCTCTCCTTTTTTTTCCTTTCATTTTGCTCGCACTTGCTTCGCGAGCCCATACTTCGAACTATATTGGCTGACGAATAAAACTTGTTTCCTTTTCTTTAAACGTCTGCAGCTTCCTCGGACCCAGAAAGCGTGCCCAAAGTGCCACCACGAATGGGCTGTATTCTTCCAGTCGCAAGAACGAAGTGCTGAGACTGGCATGGCAAGTATTCCCTGCACTTTGCGCTTCTCAGATTCCGCTGGTGGTAAGCTGGATGCTTCAACTGAGCCCGCTAACTTTCGATGGGCGACCAGAAACTCTTCTACGTCTGTTGCGGATGCGGTCACAAGTTTGTCTAGGGATCGAAGACGAAGGCGATTCACAGATGCCAAGGTTGGTTAATGCCGACGAACTGGAAGTA
Source organism: Aschersonia sp. MBC 508 (assembly GCA_030780645.1). Classification (NCBI taxonomy): domain Eukaryota; kingdom Fungi; phylum Ascomycota; class Sordariomycetes; order Hypocreales; family Clavicipitaceae; genus Aschersonia; species Aschersonia sp. MBC 508. The sequence continues at coordinate 16,678 of JAPFUF010001472.1, read as the reverse complement.
CAAGTGACGAATGATGAAGTGAATGATGAAGAGAATCGGGGACAACATAGTAGAAATAATGGGGGACGAGAGATAACACGGACAGTACATTGCATTTTGCATCGAACGAGAGACAGAACAACCGTTCCAGCTTCTACGACGACCCTCTATCGTTTTGAGGAGTCTTTGTCGATACGGTTACGCTTGCTTGAAGGCGTTTGCAGGAAAGAGCTGCTCGAGGCCTCGTGCTGCACTCAATCAGACGCAATACTTAGAAAGGACCAGCAGCATTTATGAGAGGATTTACGAGGTTGGGTTGGATTGCATTGGCGTTTTTTCTTCGAGCATCGCTTACATTTTGGCCCGGCGGCGGAAAGTGTAATTCAATTATGTCAGGTTAGCCCTGAAAAAGCTCAGTTGTACTCTATGGCGTATCTATCATGTTTGGGTATCAGACTCCCAATAACCATGGAAGGGAGGACATGGTCGCGGAAAATACGAAGGAAGCCAGAAACGAGGTCTCATATTGACCATGAGCGCTATCAACGCCGATTGAGGGTCTCAAGGACCGTAGTGTAGTATACATGAAGTTTCTTCCATACATTTTCCAGTCATGGCAATTCTCGTGCTGTATAGCTGGATTGTTATCTGTCGCATTCCAACGTCGTCGCAGAAAACGGCTCGTTCTTCGGTCGCTCGGTCTCTACGCCTGCATAGGCGCCATTGACAAAATTTTGCTCCATTTCTTTCTCTTCAGCTCTGCGCCCACGACGCCATTGATGCGTGATCCGACAGGATCTCCGGACTTGTTGAGTAGCACGCAGGCGTTGTCGTCAAATTTGACAACTGAGCCATCTCGTCTCTGGGTAGGGTACGTCGTCCTCACCACCACCGCATGCCGGATATCCCCTCGCTTCACTTTGTTGGCGGCTGAGATGCCCGCCATGCCGGAAGAGGATGCGCCTCTTTGCTCTTGGACGACGACGACGATGCGATCACCTGTGTAATCATCCCAATTAGACCCAAAACCACAGCAGAGTCCCCAGACATTGTGCGAAGTCTCATTCAGCCCCAACATACCGATTCGAGCATGCCGCTTCTGGCCAATGACGAGAGCGCACTCCACGAGGGCAGCGCCAGAATTGTCGATGCAAGTCAGCATCGTCTATACATGCGCGTCAGCTCAACCATGACAAAGAGTCGCAGACTAACAGACCTTTAATTGAATCATTTTGGCTGAAACTGCCAGAGGCGCAAAACGTCTGACCGGCTCAGGATAGTCCTCACCCGAGCCAAGACTCTAGACCCTGGGAAGACTTGACGTCGCTTTGCGCAGCGGACCAGGGGAGTCACGTGCACCCGCCTGCAACATTGGCTCACGGTCCACAGCCCACAGCCCATTTCGTACACGCCCCATCGGTCGCCCGGTCAGCGCTCTTGGGGTGGAGGCTGGGTAGCAGCAAGGGGGCGTTCGCTCTCGGCCTCTTTTGGTAAGAGCCACTAGATGGAACGGCGCATTGAGCGGCCAAGTCACTTCCTCTTCCCTCCTCCTCACCTCGACAATGTCGAATCACTTTGGCGCGGTCGCATGGCTTTTCGGCACGCCCTCAGTCACTTAGCCCAGTCTCTCTTTTCGGCGACCCACCAAGTTCCTTTCCTTCATGAATCTGTACCTTCTCGCACCTGCTTTTAAAGAGATTGCTTGCTTTTGCCCGGACCGACGTTGAGACATGACACTGCGTGAGAGGGAAGGAGGCTGCCGGTTGTGATCCTTCTCACGTTCGAGCCTGCTCCCAGTACGATCCTCACATGCCTGCAAGGAGACCCCGCGGTCGTACATAGTGGCGGTGTCTCCTATACGTAGATTGCAAACGGATCAGGACGTATAGGCTCATCCCATTGCGTCTTCTTGTTTTCCTCTACGCAGTCGCAGCACTCCTTTCGCACTGATTGCCCAATCGAGCGCAGCGAACTGCGAAAGCGACCTTCACAGCGATGCCTCCGTCCAAAGCCTCGCAATTGGCGAAGCACCGTCTTACTTTGGCTCGCTTGGCCGCATACGATGACATATTGACAGATGCGCTTGTCGATCATGTGAGTACCGCATTATGACCCGAAAGACGCAGTCCTAAAGCTGACTTGCACGCTCGAGGTATACTACTGGACGACTGTGCCCAAGAACAGGCCCTCTTATCATGCTTCGCGGGGAGCTTCGGAAGACGTGATTGCCAAAATCATCCAAGCTGAAGTTGTTCTTGGCAAGAATCTGGCGGCTGCTGAGGATAAGCTCTTAGCGACCGATGGATTAAGGAGATTTTTTGGCAGCCTCAGGACGAGCAGGGAGCGCGACGACTTCAAGCGACATCTGCGTCGTTATGTGCAGATATACCAGACTGACTGTCCGTGGGAAGTCACCTCTACCAATCGGTACACGATCGTTTCACATGAAGCGAGCGTCTCGGCAAGGCGGTACATCAAGCGCAATGAGTCCATCAAATACCTGTCGGGCATTCAAGTGGTCATTACACCGGAGGAGGAGGAGGAAATCGCCGTACGAAAGAAGGACTTCAGCATTGTGGTGAGCTCGAGAAGCAAAAGCACCAGCCTGTTTATGGGTCCCGCTCGCTTCGCAAACCACGACTGCGACGCAAACGCGCGGTTGATCACAACCAGCCAGGCGGGTATCGAAATCGTTGCTGTGCGACCCATCGAGTCTGGCGAAGAGATCACGGTGACATATGGGGACAGCTACTTCGGAGACGATAACTGTGAATGTTTGTGCAAGACATGTGAAAAGGAAATGAGGAACGGCTGGGAATCCGCAGCAGGTACGACCACGGCTCAGCAAATCATGGAGACTGCAAAAGCAGATACATATGCGCTGCGTCGACGGCGACGGGAAGAAAGTACCGGAGAATCTCGGACTCCTTCGGTCACACCTTGCATGCGACCAAGGGTGATGAAGACCAAGGTCAAGACGACCGGGCTGTACAATGCCCATGATTTGTCGGGTATCATGTCGCCGATGTCAGACACCCCAACAGGTCGAAAGAGACCGAGCGACGCCATATCGACGCCACCCATCACTCCGGCCAAGACGCTCAGACGTGCTGTCGAGCCGCTCTCCGAATCCGTCAGGTCCAGAGGAAGCTCAACTTGCGGAAGCGCCTCCGTCAGTAACGAAGAGGCCGCTGAGACGGACATCACATCGCCCGGAAAAGACAGTCCTGGGCCAGCTCCCGCGACTCCGGTAAAGGAGATGGACAACGAGAGGCCAGCTCAAGGGGACAGAATAACTGCAATCGTGCCATTCTCCCCCGACAGTGTGCACTGTGTTCCCTCTCCGCCGCCGAGTCAGGACGAGACGACGTCACATGACGGTCTCATAAATATTTCGGCTTCAAGGAGCACAGGGAGCAGTCCCGAACGTGAAATTGTCGGCTCGTCCATTACAGTCAGTATCGAATCTGTTGATGAGTGCGAGAAAGTCTCGGCAGTTACCCGTCGGCCGCGCGCAGGGAAGCGAAAGCCGAAGCCGCAAAGGTCGAGCTCGCCACCAGCCAGAATACGGACTCCTGGGGATTATGTTTTGACACCTTTGCTTTTATCAGAACCCGAAATGGCCTGGATACAATGTACTCTATGTAATGAATATTTCGTCCAACAGAACGCCTATTTCACTCGAGCATCATGTCCGCGCTGCGAGCGGCATTCCAAGCTGTATGGATACATGTGGCCCAAGACAGACAGGGCGGGGCCGTCGGACAAGGAGGAACGCATATTGGATCACAGGCTGATCCATCGATTTCTAAATTCGAACGACGAGCGGAAAGCTAGAGGCAGGAAGAGTGTGACAGAGAGCGAGGGGACGGAAGCACCTAGCGAGCCTGACCGGGGCAGAAAACGGCAGCGCAGCAAGCCGGAATCCGCTGACAACGAGATAATCCTGGACTCAGTCGTTGTCCGGGTTCAAGAGGACGAACGAGAGCCTCGGCGCAGTGGTCGTTCGCGGAGGGTCAGCAGCAAGCTGGGAAGTTGGATGTGATGCTGCATTCGCCACGACTCCATCTGGGTTATTTCATTTCTCTGTGTTGTCTTCCTATTCACAATCTTTGTGTGTGTTTGTATGTGCGTGCGTGCATAGGCGGATTGGTGAAAGCACTGTTCAAGAAATTAGAGGGGTCCAGGTTCTGTATTTCTAAACTCAGACTATATCCTGGTAGAAGGGCCCGATGCATGAGAATGGAGTTTATCAGAAGTGTATTCTGCAATTCTTGGTGATTGTGAAAGGCCAGACGACACGGCGGGCGGGCTGACGTATCGATGTCTCTGCTTTCCACGGGTGTATGACATGGGAGTCACTCCAGAGATGAGAGCAACCCACCAGAGTATACGTGGTACGCGTCGCGTGCCTGAAGCTGGATACCTGTGTGCAGAACCCGGCGCAATTGCGATTGATCTGCCTTAGACGGACCCCAATCGCCTATGCTTCAGGCCAGCAATTACAGGGTCGTCTCATGCACGGTGTCGCGAACATTGAGGGAGGTAGTGGAGGAGGGGGATCGGAAGGGGGGATGTATGAACCTTTTTGCTGGGTAGAGCTCAGCTGGCTTGCAGCCAAAGCAGAGCTTGAGAACGACCATTCTGTAATTGTCGAATGTTTCGTTGCTGAGCAGCCTCTACTTTCTCTCTCTGTTTCTCTCTCTCTCTGTTTCTCTCCTTTACCCCCAATTTTTTGGTTTTTTCTTTTGCCCCAATGTTCTCTCTTCTGGGTATTCACCGTCTCTGGAGCATCGATACATTAGAGACCAGAAAGGGAGGAGGAAAAGTCGCCTTGATCAATCGACTTTCACCGGGGGGGGGGCCAAATTTGGAGGAAAAAGCTCTCTCGGCGTTCGAGGGTGGTTTAGCCACTCTACAACCTCAGGTTACTATTCTTATCCTTTAAATCCTGTAGGCTAATGTACTACAAGGTCCTGTGTATCGCGTGTTCATGTGCACATCGTGGAGAACGCATCGCTTGGATGGACAGACGCTGGCTCGCGCCCCGTGCCGATCTGTCGAAACAAAGCGAGAAATCAGCTACCCGGGAGCTAGCGCTCGATAACGTAAAATCCCCTTCTCCTCCCGCTCACGGAGAGCGACCCTTAGCCTTCTCACTTGATGACTTGGACGATGAGAGTCGCTTTGTTTCCAGTAGCGAAGCGGCTGACGACGCCAAATGATGCAATCGCCGCAGATTGAGGCATGGCGGGAGAAGCAGTCTTGAAGGAGGAGTGGTCGCACCCGGGCTCCGAAGGAGGCATGCTCTGGGTATTGCTTGAGCATGGCACCAGGGATAGGTCAATTAAAAGCGATGCCGAGGGGAAGGCTTAGCTGGAGCATCGAATTTTGCTCACACTCGACTCGCGGACGATTGAATTGGACCATTAAAGAGGAACGGCTCGGGCTCACTGCCGTTGCTGTGGCTCACTCGCGCACTCACTTTTCCAGGCAACGACACTCATCGATTCACTTCTTCACACGCAAACTCACTCGCTCACTTACTCACGCGCTCAAGCGCTCATGCCCTGGTTGACTGACTCAATACCGTTCTCTTCCCTCCACATTGCACACACACACACACACTCATCAATATCCTCAATGACTACTCTCGCATTCTCAACCCGCTCTGCCATACATCGTCTCATATACTCAATTATACAGAACGTGGGAAAGCCTTGAGTTCAACCCTCCCCGTGCTTTTCTGATTCCGTATCTTTGATTCCTTCCTCTTTACTTCACAATTCCCACCTTCCAAGCCCCCTTGGGATCTCTATTGCTCAGCCCCTGGCACACATTGTCTCGATCTCTGTTATTCTCATTCTTCTTCTTCTGTTTTTTTTTTTTTGAAAGAGAGCGAAGTCCAGGATAACAAAGTGTAGCTTCACCACGCTCGGGCGGACGCACGCGTGACCGACACCCGAAAGTCCCAGCGCGCCGTGGCCGACACGGCACTGAGAATTGCCCGAGACGGCACCGCATGCCGGCGCGCAATTCATCCCGACGACAATGTTCCCGGCCTGGGCACAAATAAGCACCACAATGGGTGGCGATGTATCGCGCAGCACACTACCGTCAATGGGGTGCAGAGGGTGTGTTGGTCCGCAGGCAAGCAGCTCTCATCCTGGTCGTCAAAAGAGCTGGCATCTTGATCTCCCTTTCTACATATGCACTTAGGTAGGCAGTTAAATGCTGAAGTGGCCTGCCTGCTCGACGACAAAAAGTGGCGCGCAACACGGTGCTGCTAATTCACTTGAAAACCATTTGATGGAGGCACATTCGGCACGAAAGCCAAATCGTGTGCCGAATTCGCCAGGGTCCTATAGTGGCAAGGTGGTCGAGGAATCGGGTGAGGCACGGAATAGCACGGCCTGCTGTAGGAATCTTCTCTTGCCTATATCTCTGATGCGCAAGCGATGGGCCAGGCGCGCGCGGTTGGCTCTGGTTGATCCCCGATTTCGGATGATCGCGAAGCTTATTGGCTTGATTTGCCACCCCAACTGGTGAGCCTTTGACTCTCTGAGGCTTGTGAAGCCGAATGGTTTTTTTCTTTTCTGTCTGGTGCTGACCAGTAGGTCACAAAAAGGAGAACCCCCCGGACAGGGGCGAAGGAGTCTCCGGCGGAATACTCAGTACAGTAATCCCCGTTGTCAAGAAGCGCCGGTGGGCCTAGCCAAGAGCATCGGAGAGTCGGCGCCCCCAAATGCCGAGGACGGGAGCGCGGTCCCCACTGCCCAGCCTCGTGTTCCCAAAACGCCGGCTCGATTAATTGCATGCGGGCGTCAACCCTGTTCCTTCGCTGCATCGGCCACTCTAACCAAAACTATTTACGTCTGGCTGCGATTGACGGTACCATGCCAACTTAGAACTTGCGCGAGAATGGAATGCTCTTCTGCTGAAGGGAGGAATTGACGTTCTTACCATGCTCGTTCTTTCCCACTTGGTCCGGTGGGGCCAAGGCTCCAGAGAACATGCAGGTGTAGCTTTTGCGGGCACCTTTAATGCATGATGTGAGGCTGCACGATGCTCAGCCCTACATCGCGGCAAGAGATGAACCGTCAGATGACAGTGATCCGTGGCCATGTGCGCGCTTCTGTTCCACAGCGATACGGCCGACTTCTGGAAGAGGGCTTCACATGCGTCTGTTCGAAGCATGCCCTCTCGGCTTGGCATTCACAGGGGAATGCAAGGAAACAATAGCAACGTGCGCCGGCTGAGACATTGCAAGAATCGAGTTGGTTGGGAGAGAGAGAGGCCTGGTCTGTGGGGGGGTTTGACGAAGCGATAAGGGAAGCCGGTGCCAAGACGGCAACCCGGAAATTGGCACAATGCGCGTCGCCGTTGAACGCAAGCGACGACCGACGGAAGAGATGTAGTGTGGCCGCGTCAGCCACTTGCGGCGGTCCGCAGCGCAGCGCATTGGTTCATTTCTGTCCCGTGCAGAGAAATGGATGCGGTGTAGCCGTCACACGTTGCTGGACGTACTCTGGCCGTCAACACATGGAAAGACATGATGGAAAGAGATTCGAGGGCATGGGCGTGGAACTCTACCCGCAGCTTCCGTACTCATGCGGTCAGGAAGAAGCCTTGGCGCGACAGATCGTTCTGTGTGTTCATCGAGAATGCCAAGAAGGGCAGCCGGAAGCCCTGGGCATGGGCATGTGAGCCGCAAAGCCCCCGCGGCTGTCCAGCTTGCTGGAAAACGCGCGTCCCCGACAGAACTAGTTGGAGGCGTCAACGAGCTAAGTGCCAATACACAAAGCTGATCGCCTCCGAGTTGATGATTGGCGATAGTGCTGGACAGGTCCGATAGATTGACCCTGGGCCTGCGCACTCCGCAGCATATTGACGACGTCAGCTCTCTCCCATCTTCGTGCCGTGGTGCGGCGCGTGCGGTTGTCGAGCGCCTCTTTCTCCTTCTTGCAGCGTTGGGTTCCTGCTCTGATCAGCCCCACCCCGACAAGCCGCTGACCTCTTGCATTGTCCACGTCCCGGGTTGGTGGCCATGCCAGGGCCAACGAGGACACCACCAGTATCGCTTGGTGCGCACGCTTGGCACCTGTCGCCCTCCTACCAGCGACGTCACCCCTCGGCAAAAGGGCTTGGCATCTCGGTGCCATAACGGCCGACCAGATCGGGTGTCGCGTGCGCAGAAGACGCGACAATTTCAGCCATTGACTTTCAGCCTGGATCTTTTTTTGGCTCCCCTTTTACTGCGATAAGGTTGAGAACCTGTCTGGACCGCTCTGACGACACGACCCTCTCATTGCGATCAGTACTGTACTACGTACGCACTGTCGATTTTCCTCGTCTCCTGAAGTATGTACCTACTCCCACCTGCGTCAAAGCGCGCGAAATGCAGCGTCCCTGGCAAAACGTGGAGGTTTTGTCATGCCACACACCTCACACACACAATCTCCTCCCCCACGTCTGCTAGTTTCTTGGCATCCCCCTCAAGGGTGGGTGATACGCCGCGGTCTTGGCACTGCGTTTCCCGGCATAGAACCAGCGAGGCATTCCTGCCGCTTCATCTCAACGCTGCTGGAACCTCTACAAGGTCGGCCACGACGTGCCTTCGGCTGCATTTTTTTTGCTTGTCCCGAAATTTTGACGGCGCCATCCGCCACAGCGACAGAAAAAGGCCATCACAAGGTCATCCAGTGTCTGTTCGCCCCCAGAATGAAAATGAACGGGACGGCTGTGCTGAGATTGAATGAGGCTCCTCCCGCAGTTTTTTTTTAAGCACAAAATTAAGACGTGCAACAAACAGGTCCGGTTTCAGATGAGGATTCATGATTTGCCCCGTAGATGGCTAAGCTACTGTGGTGGCTAGCTAGCACTGGTTCAAGTGCGACCAACCATATTTTGCAGACGAACTGCCCTCTGAGTCGAGCACACGCCCCCCTTCCCTTTCTAGCCTCTTGCACACTTCGAGTCGATTACGTAGGCTGTCGTAACGTAGGGCAGAAGCAAGGGCCGGAATTGCATAGTGACGTTCAAGGCATGCGGGCTCAGAAGCGCTCTTGTCCCCTGTATCTTCTCTCCCTCTCTTCCCAGCCTCCTTCCAACCAGATGTTCAGACGGAAAGAGCATAAGCCATCACAAAACGCAGGCACCATGTCATCGCAGAGGTCCGGCATGATGTGACAAGGTGGAGGTGCGACGTCAAAAGGCGGCTACGCATTTCGCACCTTGGCAGGGAAGCACCCGACTCGAGCGCAGCGACCCGGGGAAAGGACTTTGAGGGGGTGTGGGCCGCTTCATTTATTTGAATGGGGCTTGGGTCAACGGGGGACGGACTTCTCAGACAAGTCTGATGTTCCGTAACGGCGGCTGTTGACGAAGCAAACTCTACCGCGACCATACGATCGCAGGCATGCGGCGGCGGCGGACCCAACCTGCACCTGGGATGGCGGGTGGGCGTAGTAAAAAGTGATCTGCAGCGTATTCGTCCTTGTTCCAAAAAAGACGTACGCAATGCGTCGTGGTTGTCCGGCCTGTTGGCTTCTTTCCAGCCGCCGAGGCGTGTCCTTTCGCTCGCTTCGCTCGACTCTTTCTCTCTCTGGCTGGCTGGCTGTCTGATCGCACGTTTCTAGTCTTCCCCAGTTTCTATAATCCCACCGCTTTCCCTCCAAATTCTTTAAACTCTTCTTCCTTCTCCTTCCGTCCTTCTCTCTCTTCCTTTTCCCTTCCGCCGTGTCCTGTCCTGCCTGGCGTGCCCATGAGTATAGCAGCGATACTCTGACGACGGAAATACTCAACGTCTGGCTAGACGGTCACACCCCTGCCGCCAATACTCTATTCACTCCGCCCGTCGAAGTCCTTTTCGGTTTTTTTTTTGGCACCAAAGGGAAAGAAAAGAATAGGAAACCACCACGAGCCGCGTTGCCTCGCAATACCTGTTTGCGAGGGAACCACATTTGGCCCGTTGCGCTCGTTTCGGCAGGCGAGAAAGCTGCACAGCCCACCTGGAAAAGGCGTTTTTGTATGTGCGACGGCCACGCGCGTGCCGTCCAGCCGCATCCCACCAACCATATTGCTGTGACGATTCAGGGTCGCATGGACATTTCGGGGTCTCGAACAACTCCTACGTCAGCCACTAGCCAGTTAGTACGGGCAGTGTTGCGCGTCACGGCAAGGGCAGAAGAAAAAGCCTCGAATTTGTCAATTTCTCCTCGTCAGGGAAATTTCTGTCGAGGTACTTAGGTTGAGGCACGGATCTGTCTTGGCTAGTCGCCTCCCATCGTCTTTTCGCCTTCTGCACCATGGAGTCTTCGAGTGCTTTGGACGACACTCCTCTGGGAGGATGGAAAGCCGCCAATGGCATACCGGTGCCGGACTTTGTCGAGCCCGTGGTGAGTGCGGAATTACGCCATTGGCGCAACTACTTCTGGCTGCGCTTTTCTCCCAAGTCAATTGACGCGCCACTCGCCCAAAATCCATCTATTGAACATTTCTTAACTTTCGCTTGCTTCTTAGCTCACCGTCTCCGTTTTGCTCATGGCAATGTTCTTCACGCGCAGGAAAGACTATTCCGTATTCAAGTCGCGAATTTCGTACCAGCCGATCCCCGACGAAGAGTCTCCCAGGAGCTCAGATGAGTACGGGGAGGAGCTTGCGCACTACCGCCACAGCGACCAATTCCCGCCCAAATATCGTTCTTTGGGTCCCTGCCTGCGCTTCACGACGCCCAACTCAAGTCGTTTTGCGCACAATTTCCACTCACGCATCCTCCAAAAGTTTCCCTTCTTGATGGAGATGTTCTATTGGGGCGTGAGTTTCGGCGCATATCGTTATACCAAGGTGCTCGCGCAGGCTGCGTATGGCGGCCAAAAGGGGATGTGGGATTCAGCGCAGCAACACGGCCTGTCAATCCTCAACTTCGAGGCCCTGTTGTGGGGGGGCGATCGCCAAGCTCCGGAGAAGTGGCTCGAGTGGAGGATCCAACGCTGGTTTCTGCACGGTGCCGAGTCGGGCGATTGCCGAGCATGGATCTTGTCTTTCCTGAACCGGGGGTACGCTCTGGTGCATCTGCCGGGCACAGTGTCTTTTCTGGCCTACTACTTCACGGCTGCATCGACACATGCACGATTCTGCACGGTTCGTCGGACCATGACGCTCACCAACTTTCTCGCATTCATCATCTTCATCCTTGTGCCGACAATGCCGCCACGACTGATGCCCAAAAAATACGGATTCGTAGACTCAGTCAGTCTGGAGGACGCTGAGTCTGTTTGGATGGGTGGTGATTTTGTGAACCTGCTTGCCGCTATGCCCAGCATGCATTTTGGATACGCGTTCTGCATTGGCTGCACCTTCATCGCCGAGAGCGGTGTTGTCAAGGGTCTGTTCTCCTGGTTGGAAAAGCTGGCGATACGTCCTTCCAAAGTAGAAGAAGAGGAATTCAACTACGAGGAATCGCAGAAGACGAGACGCAGCGCCATTGTCAGGGTCTTCATGTTTGCCTTTGGCATCATGTATCCGACCTGGATGCTTATAACCATTGTCAGCACTGCCAACCACTACTTCCTCGATGCGGCCGCAGCCATTTTCGTGGTTCTATTGGGATACATGTTCAATCGCATACTTTGCGTCTTTCTGCCCATTGAGGACTACCTGCTGTGGATCCTCAGACTGGAGAAGCCAGTTCCGACGACGGGTTGGAAGAAAAATCTCATGATCGAAAAATAATGAACTGGTGCGACTACAGGGCTGGGAACAGCTTACGGCGTTTTGAGGTTGCGTGCGCATTGCGCTTCGGGATCTATTCCCTGGGGAGGTTTTTCTTGCCCATACATGATATTGGCTCGAGGATCCGTCATTTATGGCACCGGCGTTTTGGCATTTTGAGCAAGGCGGCTCCAAATGGATGACCTGCGGCGTTGATGGCTGGCTGTTGATCACAGTGGCTCCTCTTTTTTCTTCCTTTTTTTTTTTTTTTTTTTTTTGATGGGATGCATGTGATTCTGGTTTATTGCCGGATTTGATACCAATTGCATCTTCGTGTAGCTTGCGTTGGGGAGGACGCGCGGGGTTGGATCGATTGCATAAAGTGCGAGGGCGAGGTTGCATGGCCATTTGCACATCCTCGATAGCTCCGCATATAGGTAGACACCATACCACTGGAAGTTCAATTCATGATGACAGCGTGCAAAGTGATCACCATTTGTGCCGACCTTGAAGCCGCGAGTCCAGAGTGCTGTTTGGTTGACCGGGTGTCTTAGAAGTTGCTAAGAATAGGCACACATTGATCCTCTTTGCCCTCTGCGTCTGAGACCTGGTTGCTGACGAGGTTGGATGGCATGGCTTTGGGGCGGGCCAGCGAGATGCGACCAGACGAGGGTAAATTGTTGTGCACAATCAGGAGTCGATGCATCATGGTGACGGTGCTATAGTCAATTGCAACTGATAACATCAGATTGAATCTACTTCAAGTTCCAGAAGACGGCCTTTGATTTTGGTTGCATGTTGTCAGTCTGCCAAAGTGTCGCGTGCTCTATTGTCTTCAAGTCGGACCCACCTCAGCGTTGCGTCAGTTTTCCGGTTTCGGCTCAACGACATGGCGTCGGCCGAAGATAAAGATCCGCTCCTTGCCGTGTTCATAATTGACCGTTGCCCGGCCGCTCAGCTTCTCTGTGAGCCCATTGTTCTTCCCCTGACATCGACCTCGACCACATCCTCAATCTCCTCGCCATGGTTCGACCATGTTTTTTGGCACTTGTTGCCGAGGCTGCCGCTCTCATTGTACCTGGGCAAAAACCCCTTAACCCGGCGCAACTTCCCATAAGCGGCGACGACGACGATCCGCGCCCGTTCGTTGATACTGCGTCTTTGCAGGATCAGATCCAGATTAAAAATCTGTGGAAACGGGCCGAAAAGCTGTACGAGCTTGCAAAGGAGGGTGAAGAGCAGTACGGGCACCCCACAAGGGTCATTGGCAGCGAAGGTACTTGAACACTACCTGGATACATGAAATACGCGGTACAGAATCTCACATCCTTGACGCGCAGGCCATCGCGCGACTATCAAGTACATCAAGTCGGAGCTGGCTGCTCTTGGCGACTACTACAACGTATCTGAGCAGTCGTTTGGCGCCGTGTCAGGGAATGTCTACGAGTTTCGCCTTGTAATCGACGACACCGTTCCCGTCTCTACTTCCACCATGGGCTTGACGCCAGCAACGACAGATAAGGAGCCCGTGTTTGGCGATCTTGTTCTTGTCAAAGGCGACGGGTGTCAGGAGTCAGATTACCCTGCTCATGTCAAAGGCAACATCGCCTTCATACAGCGAGGCACGTGCTCATTCGGAGCCAAGTCCCAACTAGCAGGAAAGGCGGGAGCTTTGGCCGCAGTTGTGTACAACACTGATCCGGAGGAGCTTCACGGCACGCTGGGGACCCCTTCGCGTCATCAAATAGCTACTTTCGGACTCGGCGGCAAGGAAGGGTCTGAGTACGCGGAGCTGCTGGGGCGGGGAAAGGTTCTGTCTGCTTCAGCGTACATCGACGCCGATGTCGATACCATCAAGACATACAACATCATCGCTCAAAGCGCATACGGTGACCCCGACAACTGCGTTATGCTCGGCGGACACAGCGACTCGGTCGCCGAGGGTCCGGGCATCAACGATGATGGGTCAGGCTCGCTCTCGGTGCTGGAGGTCGCAGTGCAGCTGGCCAAGTATCGCGTCAAAAACTGTGTGCGATTTGCCTGGTGGAGCGCCGAGGAAGAGGGGCTTCTCGGGTCAGATCACTACGTGGACTCGTTGTCAGACAAAGAGAATCTCAAAGTCCGTCTGTTTATGGACTACGACATGATGGCCAGTCCGAATTTCGCCTACCAGATCTACAATGCCACGGATGACTCGAGTCCTGCTGGATCAGAGGCGCTGCGAGACTTGTACATCAATTGGTACAAGGAGAATGAGCTCAATTACACTCTGATACCATTCGACGGGCGCAGCGACTACGATGGGTTTATCAAGGGCGGGATACCAGCAGGAGGCATCGCCACGGGCGCCGAAGGTGTCAAGACCATGGAGGAAGAGGCTATGTTTGGAGGCAAAGCCGGCGATTGGTATGACAGCAATTATCATCAGATCGGCGACGACCTGACAAATCTCAACCTGACCGCCTGGGAGATCAATACGAAGGTGAGATTTTGCAAGCACAAGCTTTGCGAATTTCAGATTGCTGACGCGTGAAAAGTTGATTGCCCATTCGGTTGCGACCTACGCCGCGTCATTCGAGGGCTTCCCTGAGCGCTCGAAGCTGCATGCCGAGACGCAGCAGCCTCTGTTCAAGTATCACGGAAACAAATTAATCATGTAAAATACTGCATAGCGTTGCTTTCATGAGCACGATACCAGACATGCATCATTATATAGAGTGGAGTCTCATGCGTCGGGTTCCAATAATGAAGATTGCATCGCTCGCTTTTCCCCTTGCGCGGTTGTATCTTGAAAATGTCACAGGACTCAAAGTCAATGCATGCTGAGTGACATGGCACACCTCAGACGATGAGTGGGTAGTATGCAGCAGGTAGAAATGCATGGATGGATGGGCATTGAGGGGTGAAGATGTGCCGAGAACTCGTGAGGGAAAGCTAGCCAGCCAATCAACTCATCGGTGCCACTTGACATCGAGGATCCCATCGCCGGCTCGTCTTCTAAACCCGCTTCTTCCCCTCATCATTTCCAACACGCGATGACTACAGCTCCGCAACGCGTGGAGGAGAAATGGCACCGGAAACCTGGGAGAGCATCGCGCAACGCAAGCGGGATTCGCTCTATTCGCTCATCCCACCCGCCTGGCGTCTCACCTCGATCCCATCTCCGCTCCCGCTTGACGTCCGGCCTCTCATATCCCAGAGCAACATCCTAACCGCCGCCGAGCTGGCCATCACATCCGAGCACGATGCCACGTCCCTGTCGCAGCTGATTCGCTCCCGGGCCGTCACCGCAGAAGCCATCACCACCGCATTCTGCAAGCGCGCCGCCCTCGCGCACCAGCTCACCAGCTGCCTCTCGGAAATCTTCTTCGCCGACGCCATCGCCCAGGCGCGCGTGCTCGACGCCGAGCTCGCGCGCACCGGCACACCGCGCTCCCAACTCCACGGCATCCCCGTCTCTCTCAAGGACACATTCTCCGTGAGGGGCTGTGATGGTTGTGCGGGGATCGTGAGCCTGGTGGGCGGCGGCGGTGCGGTCGCGGCGGAGGATGCGCCGCTCGTGGATATCTTGAGGGCGCGCGGCGCGGTGCTCTACTGCAAGACGAACGTTGCGCAGACGCTGATGGCGCTGGACTCGGTGAACAATGTGTTTGGGCGCGTGCGCAACCCACGCAACGGGCTGGTCACGGCGGGGGGCAGCAGCGGTGGTGAGGGCGCGCTGGTGGCCATGGGGGGCAGCGTGCTCGGCGTCGGCACGGATGTGGGCGGCTCGGTGCGCATACCGGCTTTTTGCAATGGCTTGTATGGCATCAAGCCCAGCTGCGGGAGGGTGCCCATCTCTGCTGGACGACAACAGCAGCAGCAACAACAAGCAGAAGAGGAGGAGGTACATGCACTGGCTGTCTCACCGCCAGGTGTTGCGGAGATGGGGCTGACGCCGAGCGCCGGGCCCTTGGCTACGAGCATACGGGACTGCGAGATGTTTCTTCGTGTGGTGGCGGATAGCTGTCCGTGGGAGAAGGACGCAGCTGTCATTTACGGCCCGTGGAACGCTCAAGGCACCCTTTCCTCCTCCGCCTCCCTCTCCTCCTCCTCGCTGTCTGCTTCATCTCCCTCTAGTGGCAGCAGCAGCAGCAGCAGCAGCAGCTCTCCGCTTGTCATAGGCCTCCTGCGAAGTGACGGCATCACGACCCCGCTGCCCCCCGTCGCAAAAGTCCTCGAGGAGACGGTCCAAGTCCTCCGCCGGGCGGGCGTGCAAGTCACGGAGCTGCACGGCGCGAAGCCTCTGCTCAAGAAGTGCCAGTCCCTGGCAAACGCCTTTTTCAACGTGGACGGAAACAACCACGTGCTCGACCTGCTGGACAAGACCGGCGAGCCGCTGATTCCGTGGCTGAGGGGCCGGCTGAAGAGGCGACCGCCTCTCGACATGCACGCTATCGCGAGGCTGCATGCGCAAAGGACACAGCTGCAGAGAGACATGCTGCGGTTGTGGGAGGGTGACGAAGAACCGGCAAAGGGGGGGATGAGGAGGAGGAGGATTGATGCGGTGATTTGTCCGGTTGCGCCGCATCCTGTGCCAGAGGTTGATCGCTGGAACGGCGTCAATTATACGAGCGCGTTTGTGGTGCTGGACTATCCGGCTGGCACGATTCCGGTGCGTGATGTGACGGAGGGGGATCTACGGGAGGAGCTGGCGGAGGAGGAGGAGCAGGAGAGGGCGGTGTCGCGGGGCTGGGATGCGAGGAACAGGGAGCTATGTGAGTTCTTTTGCTGTTTTCCTAATCTCCTGTGGACGGAAGGCGCCCATCGAGTTATTTGCTGGGTACTGGTTCATCTCATTCTTTGGCTGCTGCTCTCATCTCTGGCTGCTTTTCCCTCCGGTCCGGGGGATCATCCTGTTCCTGACCCAGTTTCTTTACTAATTGGGGAAGGAAATCATCCCCATTGTTCTGTTTGTTGATTCCTGTGCTTGACGGAATCTCTTTCT
>JAPFUF010001470.1:0-10227 GCA_030780645.1 Aschersonia sp. MBC 508 | reverse complement strand
CTTTCGTCCCTCGCCTGTCCAACTGGAAGCCCCCCCCCCCCCTTGGTCTGGAATCGGCGGGCCTTGCGCGCCATCCGCTTTGGCCTGTGAGGTGTTGCGTATGCACCACGGCTCGTCTGCCATTTGCCGTCGTCTTTACTTCCAGTCCCGCCCGCCCGCACTTACGTACGCCTGCGTCGACTTTCCACCAACATCGCCACCACGCCGCCGCCATTTCAGGCCCTGCATTTCCGTCTTCGTTACTCTTGTCAGCGTTCAGGCGGAAGAGAGACGTGCTGTTGGGTTTGTCTTTGGTAGGCTCTTGTTTTTTGTCGACTCGTCGACGACATCTGGTTCTTGAGAATCTCACGATAGTCGACGCCGATTTTACGGACCCTGTGGCTTCAAAACGGCCCCTTTGCCAGCGGCGACTCACGAAACGGACGATTTCGTTCAGCTGACGAGTGCGACGACGACGACTACTGCTTCAGGGCCACGCCTCTTTTCTTCCTTTGCGACAAGCTGTATATTACCATCATTCGGGACCTCACTTAGCAATACGGCCTCAAACCACGATACCCTCTTACCCTCTGTCGAGCTCGTCTCGATTGTGTCGACAACATACCGCATCTTGTACTCAATACTCGTGAGGATTTCCTCGTCCGGGCCTGCAAGCATTTGCGGCCGCCGGCTTGAAACAGAATGGAGGGTCGAGGCACCCCATCGCGACCGCACCCCTCCTCATCGGATGGGCAGTATGGCGAAGAATGGGCGCACGACCTTCGCCTCAAATTCGAGGGCCTCTTGCGCGATAAACGCATGAACGACCTGCGCTCCTGCTCTCGAAGCCATTCTCCTAGTCACCAATCCCCAACGGATCGCATGCCGAGTGCCAATCTCGGCGCCCACGCGTCTTTCGAAGATGACAGGCCGACAACTGCCCAGAGCAGCCTTGCTCCATCAACCCCACCATCCTATGCATGCATCCGTCATCTTCCCAAAATCCCGACTGCACCAGCCGCCGGAGACCGAGACTCACAGAAGTTTCGCAACCTTATGATCAGCCTATCGTTGACACCGACCAAGTACGAAAACCCTGGTCTCCTCGATGAGGCCTTGCAGACTATTCCTCTAGACCGTATTTACGGGGAGGCCGAGGAGGAGACCCAGGTGCTGCAGGCCGAAGCCGAGAGTATGGGTGATGGGCGCCGGCCTGAATGGGGCTATCAAGACTGTGTGATTCGAGCCCTTCTTCGGTAAGCCAAGTTCACGTGTCTAGTATCACTTCCACCTCGCCTCGCACGGGACTAATGAATGACCCCGCAGATGGTTCAAGCGGTCTTTCTTCACATGGGTCAACAACCCTCCCTGTCCCGTCTGTTTGTCGCCGACCATCGCACAGGGCATGACGGCCCCAACTCCTGATGAAAGTGCTTGCGGCGCCTTGCGCGTTGAGCTGTATCGCTGC
The DNA here is from genome assembly GCA_030780645.1 of Aschersonia sp. MBC 508. Classification (NCBI taxonomy): domain Eukaryota; kingdom Fungi; phylum Ascomycota; class Sordariomycetes; order Hypocreales; family Clavicipitaceae; genus Aschersonia; species Aschersonia sp. MBC 508. The sequence goes on along the minus strand of JAPFUF010001470.1, from coordinate 8,780 downwards.
TCCGCCCAGAATTGCGGCGCATACGAGAGGTTTCCTCGCTACGGTGACGTCTGGCGTCTGCTCCAGACTCGGCGCGGACGGGTGGGCGAATGGGCCAATTGCTTCAGCATGCTTTGTCGTGCCGTTGGCGGCCGAGTCAGATGGGTGTGGAACGCCGAGGATCACGTTTGGACGGAGGTTTATTCGGAGCACCAAAGGCGGTGGGTTCACGTGGACGCGTGCGAGGAAGCGTGGGACAGCCCTCGCTTATATACCGAGGGCTGGGGCAAGAAGATGTCATATTGTGTGGCTTTCTCTATCGACGGGGCAACAGACGTTACCCGCCGATACGTGCGCACCAATGAAGCCGCCGCGGAGCGTAATCGATGTCCTGAAGAGGTCATGCTCTACATCATGCAGGAGATCAAGAACATGCGCCGCAGCAACATGGGCAAAGAGGAGCGTTTCCGTCTCGAGAAGGAGGATCAACGAGAGGATGAGGAGCTTCGAAGATACGTCGTGGCTTCAATCGCTCAGGCCGTCACTGATCTTGTACCCGGACCTTCCAGCACGAGCAGCAGTGGTCGCATCGCTCCTTCCCACCGCCAGGACGTCAAGCTTCCCACTGAACAGCCCGCGCAACAAACTGGTTCCGCGGCTTGGCTGATGGCCCAGCAACAAAATCGACAATTCCAGCCCCCGCGAGACCCCCGCCAGCAATGAATATGACTCAGTCGAGGGTGTCGATCAGAAGCCGTCCTGGACCTACGCCGGCCGAGGCCAAACCCGCACAATCCTCCGTCTGCATGTCAGTTTTTGGCTCCTTTGGCCGCACCATAATCCAGGTCTCAGCGCAAGATGTCGATCGAGGGCAAGACGTGACTGCCCTACCCCTTGGACCGGACTGCGTCGTACCTGTGTCGATCGCGTCACCGAACATTTGGCGGATTTCTGAGCTACTGTTGCAGCCATATTCGATGCTGACACAGTACGCTCATGGGCCCAGCATGCGCCATCATCTATACTTTTACCGTTGCATCTGCCTCAAAAGCAACGCAACGATATGTAATTTCTTACCATCACAGCAATCGCTGAATGTCTAAAGTTTTCTTTTGTTAATGGTTATCATGAGACGGGAGACTCAAGGCGCAACGGATCGAAAATGGGCGTTTCATCAACAGCCAAGAGCCCCGGCTTCGCAACGCTGGCTCGTGGTCATCTGGCGTCGTTGGCGGAAGGGGCTACAGGCTTGGCTTGACACGGATTCTTTGTACTAATTTTTGGTCATTCATGGCGTTGACGTGGGTGAATTCTATCGTGATGCGTCGACCAAGACATGCATCGGGCCAAGCATTAGGCAAAGCGACGGGCACTGGCGGGAGTGCTTGGAGATATAAAGGAACCTTGTGAATTCCTGCATAGCAATAGATGGCGAAATAAAAGCGCTCGCTCTGCACACAATTGCTGTCACCTTCCGAACGATATTCAGATCACCGTGAAATTGCCGAAGGCTAGCCTTTATTTGTTATATATGATGCTCGTCGGCTTGGCTAGTCTATCGCCGGCCAGTGCGCGTCTTGTCCCTGCCTCTCTCTGCATGAGGAGCCCATTGAAGAGGGAAAGCCACCCGACTATGTTTAGTGCGTTCGGCAATGGAAGCCATATCAACACGTCTCTGCGACGCTACACATTTTTTGCAATGTAGCAAAGACGAAAGTGCCCGGCCGGCTTTGGCAGCACTAGACCAAGCGTCAGTCGAGAGATCCCCAGCTCGGCGCGGCGACACGACGTCATCGCGGGGCCGCCCCAGCTACTCAGGAATGCGCACGTACATGTAGGCCCTCGATCAGAAGAAGGTTTACTTGTCCCGACGTTAGCACTGCGCACTTGAATCACGCAAGTTGAGGAAATCAATTTTCGACCGAGAAATTTTTCCTCGCACTGAAGGGACAAAGATACATCGAATCGCCCCGACCATGGAAAGTTCCCAGCTGGTTTGACAACTCTCGGCATATTCCGACTTTCGAGTATGGCGGGAGATTGAGTGGAACACTTTGCTTTTCCCTTTCTCCAACACCAAGATGAGTCCGGCAAAAGCGATGAAATGTCTCCAGAGCGCTCGAGCCGGTGCAAGCCACCGTGTCTTCGTGGATCTGACGGAGAATGACGACGAAACAATGCGCATGTCAGCTTCGCAACAGGAACACAAGGGCCGCAGTTCGGGCAGCAGGAAGAGGAAGGCCTCCAACGCGGCGGAAGGCTCGCCGTCCACAGAGAAACGCCTGAGAGTGTATCGCGCTGCTGCGCCCAAAGCATTCCACGACATCTTCGAACGAGCACTGAGCCAGCGTTTCTATGTCATTGGACGGTCTCGCGGCGGGACTGCAGTTTGCCCCGAAGAGACGTTCGAGGTTACTGGATCGACTGGCAATATCTACACCGTCATCGTCAAGCAACAGCCCACATGTAATTGTCCGCACGCTCGCAAGGGTAATCAGTGTAAGCACGTCATCTTCGTACGTTCAACCCAGCCCAAATCAACCAGGGCAGCAGCTCGTCGCGTCACATCTGTACCAACACCAGAGCATCCTAACGGGTGTTGCTTCTAGGTTCTGGCAAGGGTTCTTCGAGCGCCCTACCACCTCGTCTACCAGCTTGCTCTGCTAGAGTCAGAGCTGCGCGAGATCTTCGAGAAGGCAGCCTCGGTCGAATCTTCCGATCCGTCATCGACCAGCGGAAAGCGCAAGCCCATCGAAGACGACTGCCCCATTTGCTTCTGTGAGCTCGACGCGAATTGTCCGGACTCGATTGTGTGGTGCAAGGCTGCGTGTGGGCAAAACATACATCAGGAGTGTTTCGAGACGTGGGCCAGGACGAAATCAGGCGACGTGACGTGTCCCTTCTGTCGCAGCAAATGGGAAGGGGATCCGGACACCATCTCCAGGGTGCGCAAGGACAAGGGGACGCACAGTGAGGGCTACGTCAACGTAGCTGGCCAACTTGGCATCAGCTCTACAAGAGGTACGTGAAAGAAAGGCGACTGCTGCATCCCACGCGCCGTGTTCATACATCCAGGAGCAGGACTGACACGTCGAAGATACGAGCACCTATTCCCCTTGGCGAAACTATGGCCTCTACGGTGCGAGGTCACGTATGAACCGCCGCCGGTGACGCTCTCGCGGCATGTTGAGGCGGACAGGTCATCTCAAGTCGCTGCACCAATAAGGGCTACCAGAGTCTAGCCATGGGCTGATGATTCGCATGGCTGCGAGGCATGATGGTACCCGTGTGAAATCGGCCAAGCCTATCAAATGAGAAGACCCGGGGCGATGCGTGTTACAGACGAGGGGAGAGGAAGATGATACTTACTGATAATCTGCAGTAATTTGCGTACCTACGCTTGCAAATGTAAAGCATCGGGAGGATCTTGAGTTCCTCGTCGGATCCAATTTTTGACCTACCTACCTAAAGTAGGTAAACAACTGGCACGCTCATCTCTCGCAGTGCATTGAAAAGGCAATTACCCCATAGCATTTGGCCGCATTCAGTGCACACACGAGAAAGCTAAGATAATGACTTTTCCGAAAAGGATCGTGAGATACTTCAACATAGGAGACAACTGGCTGCTGCTCTGTCAATAGCGACGATCAAGACACATTGGAGCAGGGATCAAGTCGTGGAAGCTGTCCTAGGGTTGGTTATGGGGTCGGTGGACGGGCTTTCAGCTCTTGGTTACGTCAGTGTTTGTGTCGTTATGACATACGCTGGCGAAGAGCTTTCGTCGCGTCATTCATGGCTAGGTGTAAAGAGAGCCGGGCCGCCCTTGCATGCTTTTTGAGACACAGCCTGACAAAAGGGCACCTGAACCCATTGTCAGCAGAATTGCAAAGGCCCAATAGCCTTATCAAAAAACCCGAGCATTCCAGTGACTGCCTGTAAGAAGTCATGCAAGTGTTTGACGGGCGTTGATGAACCCCCTTGCCCCGAATGAATTGATGCATACTGAGGCGCCCAATGAGGATCAGGCTCCGCCGCTCTGGGGAATCTCCCACCGCAGGGGTGCATGAGAACGCGGCAGCCAGATGCCGCTAAGGCTGAATGTGTGCGATCAAGCTCTTGGCTTGGGTTTGGTAGCGCACACCAACATGTATGATATAATGGTGACGCGGATAAACGTGACGGGAGCGGTGCCGGCCGGGTTCTGCCATGAGACGATGGTTCCTCTCCCGTGTGATTCCTGCCGCTCGCCCATTGCTACGCAACCTTGAGCGCCCGACGCCAGCGGACGCGAACATTCGAGAGTGCCAAAGACACAAATCACAATGGTCACGACGCGATCACGCAGGCCCAGCAGCCAGGATTCCGCTGCGGCGGCGGCGAGCAATGGCCAAACCAGGACGGGAGACGCGACCAGCACCGATGACAGGAACCCCAAGAAACGCCAGTTCGAGGAGCCGCCCCCTCCCAACAAGCAAGCCCGGCAAAAGACGGAGCAGGCCAACGGAAACGCCAACAACACCAAGCAGCAGCAGCAGCAGCAGCAGCCACGGCAAGGGACGGCACAATCGCCGACGATTCTAGAGCGAGGGACCATCTACTACTTCATCAGGGCGCGCGTCAACATTGAGACGCCGAGACAAGTCAGTGACATTGCGAGGGGCTATCTCATCCTGCGACCGATCCCCGCCTCGGCCGGCAGCAGCAAAGATGCCCTCGTCGACAAGGCCAAGAGCCAGAGCGCAACGACGCGGCTCCTCGCGCTGCCGAAGAAGCTGCTTCCCGGCAGCAGCCAGGACCGCTTCATGGCGTTTGTGGAAAAGGCGGACGCGTCGTACGAGAACCTGCGGGACGAGCTCCTCAAGGGCGACGAGTACGAGACCAAGACGGCGGGCCATCGACACCGGCCGGATGCGACGCCCGTCGGGGAGGGCGTCTACGTGATTTCCTCGACGGGCAGGGAGAGCCATCTCTCGTACATGGCCACAGTGCCCAAGGAGATGGGCGAGCTGCAGCGGGCACTGAGGTTCAACGAGAGGGGGAGCTTCATTCTGAGCAGCAAGAACCCAAAGGCCGAGAGCCCGCCGAACGCACAGCTACCAGAGGGAGCAAACTATCCGCCAGAGTGAGTTTCCCCCCCAATAATTCTTGTTCACCCCTTCTCCTCTTCCTCTTCACTTCTCCTCACATGAATTGGACCCCTCTTCTTTTCCTCCTTTTATCTTCCTCCTTCCCTCTTGGTGTTTCCGTCTATATCGGCACAGCTCCCTGCTATTGTCTATATGCCGATGAAGGGGGAAAAGGGGGAAGGTAGGGAGGGTGTGGTGTGTGTGTGTGAGAGAGAGAGAGATTGAAGGTAACAAAAATGCTAAGAGCGGTTTCAATGCCAGAATCATGGAAAAGTTTGGCCCCTTGCGCTGGGCGCCCACCGAGCCGGAGTTGCTCGACTATGCGCAGGCCCAGGTTCTGCTCATAGGGGACAAGACGGATCTGGGCAAGGCCGTCGAGGAGGGCAAGACGGAGGGCGGTGCTGCCAAAAAGGAGGCGGGTAAGGAGGACCAAGAGGAAGAAGAAGGAGAAGACCCAGTGGCCGTGCTGCAGGACCTAGAGAGCCAGGATGTGGATCGCATGAAGCACCTGTCGGAAAACGAGGCGGACGCCATCTACGAAGACCTGAAAAGCCAAGCTCTTTCCCACGGCGACATCCAGAAGGAGTTCTAGGCACTTGTTTTTCCGGGGGGCCAGCTCCTGGGCCTGCCGCCTCGCCTGCACGTGGCACTCGCGCTGGTGCAAAGAAAAAAAAAGGGCAAGGAATTCAACGCATGAGGTTGTGGTCTAGTCTGGAAAGTGTAAGGAAATAAAGATATAAATCACCCCCTGTACACGAAGTCACTGAGCTGTCGAGCGCAGCGAGGCCGGCCCGCCGCAGGCAACCTCCGGTAGGACCGCCGGAGGCAAAGTACGCTCGTGAGACGGACATCAACGCCCCAGCTAGCGGTCGTGGACTGCAACATGAGCCTGGGACGATCATGTCGCCGGGACTTCGTGAGCTGGGCCTTTGTTCGTTCGTTGCCCTGTTTGTACTTGGTGGCCGGCGGCCGGTCGGCCCGAGGAGAGCGCGCGCGCCATCTGTGCGTGCATGGGACGATCCCTGGCCGCCGCCCCCCCCCGCATTGCCCTGCGTCGGGGCCTCTCTTCCTCTTAACGCGGCGACGCGGTACCGAGACGCCCACCTTGAGCGCGTTGTTCTGTCCTGGCAGGTCTGTCCTGTCACTACACCCCACCCCGGCACCGTCCAGCCCACCGCCGACAAAGGCACTGGACTTCACACCACTTCACACTCTCGCAGCGGCCTTTCGGCCATGCCTGGAAATATATATGTGTTCTAGGAACAGGAGCTGAATTGCGAACACCCTTTCTCACGCGATACGACCATCATTGCCTTCCGAATCTGCCAGCCACCTTGCTCAGGTGAGGTGCCTACCACCCGCCCGCCTCTGCCCATCATGACGCTCAAGCGGAAGCGCTCCGAGCCGGAGCTCTGCTCATCGCCATCCTCGACTTCCTCTTCTACGTCTGGTTCTCCGTCCGGACACCTGTTGTTCCGAGACGTCAACCCGATGGCGTACCGCAACTTGCCGACAGCGCACCTGCACAGCCGCACCTGGAAGCGTTCTCGCGACAACAGGCCCCCGGAAGACCAGGTTCACCGTCCGTCAACCACATTGCCCGTGGTTCATGATTTCGCGCTCGTGTCAGGCTGACGGTTTTCGTAGAGCGTACTCTCAATCTGCTATACTCGGCGGCGCAGCGGACGCATGACCAGCCGCTGCAGATGCCCGAGGTCCTGGCGCAGCAGCCATCCCACGCGGCCACGGTGTTGGCAGGCAAACAGCAGCAGTCCCTACATCGGTTCTGGAACATCCGGCCAGCGCCGAACGCACCAGCATCGATGCCCACCGCGTCAATGATGACGGGTACCGCTCAGCAGCTCGTGGGGGCGTCGAGCACAGCCTGCGAGGACTGTGGGACGTGTCTCGGCAGTGGACTGGACAGTGATGATCCCATGGCCGTCGACGACGACACGATGGCGAGAAGCACGGCTTATGGCGTGTGATGGAGCCAAGTACCTTCAGCTGCCACGTCAGAAGTCTGGGATAGCCTACACAATGTCTTCGCTTGGGGTCATCTGTGGTTTGAACACCGTCTTGAAGCATTGTTGGTTCTGGGGTACATGGGTTCAAGATCTTTCGCTGGCGATTAAATTTGCGGGGTTTTCGTTGCTTTTTGGATATTGGTCTTTCTAGCTCTTTTTCTTTTTCTTCCTCTTTTTCCTTTTTTTTGGGGTGTGGTTCTTTTTCTGGGGTGTTTCCTGGGGGTTTTCTGGGCTATCAATTATTTCTCGGGAGGGGCGTTCAGGCGATTTTGATACCGGAGAATCAGAGGCACAAAGTATCAAGAGTATCTGAGATTTTGTCGAGGACCATGGCACAGGCGGGGCAAGGTTGGCTATCACTTGACGGCATCTTCGCTACAAACATCATTCTTTCTATTTTGACGCCATAACATGGTACGTTTCAGTTGCATGTTGGTCCTCATCAAGCCAGAACGGCATCACTACCGTCAAAGGTGGGAGAGCTGATCGGTCACACTGGTCTTCCTTCAATCCACACGACGGGTATGCCTACGCCGCTGCCTTTTCAACCCCTGCGCCGGGTCGTCGGTCCCTTTTTGACTGTTGCGGTAGAGGTGGACCGGGTCTCGGTCAGAGCCGTCTTGGCCTTTCGCTTGCCTTTGGCTTTTTGCGAGGGCGCGTTCCAATAGTACATCATTTGCAGAGCGAGAACCGCGTTCAACAGAAATCCGGAAATAAACCCATACAGGATCAGCTTGTCGTCGACCTCTTGCAACGTAGTGAAGATGCGAGATAGGGACCCGGCGAGGTAGTTGAAGACCTTGAAGGAGAGACAGTGAAGTCAGTCACTGCATTTTGTCGAGCAAATGGGGACACTTTCTTTTTTGACTCACAGCGAATGCGCTTAGCTGCCCGGTCCCCCCCTCCTGGAAAATGGCGAGAATCTGCGGAACCTTGCTGGCTACACCAAGTACCCCCGCTCCGGCCTGGAGATAACCCAGTGTCTTCATGTCCAGAAGGTTTTCCGCGAACAGGGTGCCAGCGCCGGCTGCCAGCGCGGCAACAAGAACCGCGGCCACGGTGGCTCGACCGCTGTAGTTGAGCACCAGCACGGAGATGACCACATTCTGGCCCAGAATCAAGGCTGTCTCGCCAAATGTGCTGAAGGGAAAGCCATTGCGCACGTTGTATGCCAGAGTGATGAGGTACGCGCTCGTCTCGAGCAGGTACGACAGAAACGAAACGCCCTCAGCAGACTTGGAGCTGACAAGCTTCAGGATCTGAGGCACCTTGACTATGGACGAGGCAGCTATGATGCCAATGCCAAGCCCTTTGCTGACTGCGAATTTGACACATTCCGTGTTCTCGACGTCGACATCGAGAAGAAGGGCCTTGTAGCATGTTTCGCCAACGATGGAAATCCCGAGGTCGCGGATCGGCGCAGGCAGGTTATGCGTAATGGGCTGAATAGCGGACCGTATCGCGTCCATGGTGTGCGATAGTGACCTTGAGCTTTCCAGTCGAGACGCCGCCGCCGAAGCGTTTCGAGTTCAGGGTGTTCCGGCGACCGTGGAGATCCTTGACTCGGTGCTTGCTTATAGTTCTAGGAATAGTTGAAAATTGGCCTGACGTGGGGCAACCACGGTGGCAGCTTTGCGCTCCATGGCAG
>JAPFUF010001464.1:0-20595 GCA_030780645.1 Aschersonia sp. MBC 508 | reverse complement strand
CCCCCCCCCCCTCGCCGCCAGACCTGAACGCATGTATTCGAGAGCCAGTCACGCGACAAGATTCAAGGACCCGAGGGCACGTGCACCCAACTGCGCAAAGTGCCGCCTCACTTACTCGTCACCATTTTTTCAACACCATTCGTTCCTCCAAAGCGACTTTTTGGTGGGGATTGATTGGTCCGTCTTCAAGTGCCATCTGATGCCTCTCTTCACGGTGCCGATATGTTCTCGAGCTTTTCAATGGGTTTCGTAGCTTGTCAGCCTTTCTCCTTGTTGCCATTTGTTCCACCAAGACCGTCCTGCAGAAACGGCAGAGCCGCCGCGTTCTTGGATTGCGTGACAAGGGCAGCTCGTCTCGCCCACACACCCACCGAATCAATGGAGTTACCGAGTTCCAAGGGGGGAGAAGCACTAAATTGCAGCCTTGTAGAAATGGGCCGAGCAAATCAGGGCTGGGCTGAACGTTATTCGAAGGACCCTACTACCTCATCATGACTTCGCCACACGCAATCTCGACCTTGGCCCAAACTGCTTCACAGTGCCTTTGTTATCGGACATGTATGATGGTGCATCGTGACGTAGAGGAAGCATCGTATCGCAGGCGCACGCCAACCGCATTTCGAGGCTGAATCGCCCTTCTTTCCCGGCATCGAGTCTAGTGGCTTGCCAGGGATCACAACTCGACCCGCCACGCCATCAAAGCCAAGTTGGCATCAAGGGACAAGCACAAAGCCACAAACCAAGCGGCTTTCAGTCCATGGTTTGGATCAAGAATATTGGGCCAGTCGTAGAGTGAGGATCTTGAAGTGTCCCATTTCAGTGCATTCGTCAACTCTGTTATTCCTCTGGTGAGCCGGCCTATTCTTTGCACCTGACTATAGCCCTTGGTGCTTGGACTTGCGGCTCTTCAGTAATAAGGGCCCCCGAGCGAAACGACCCTGCGTCGTCAAATGCTGCCTGGTGCCAACTGCCAACTGCCAGGGACCGTTACCACGTTGAGCGTGAGTTACCGGTATACTAGATATCTCATTCTGCCGTTGCTGCAGCCCAGGTATCCCGCTATCATGCGAGCTCCTGACCAGTCAGGTGGCTGGAAACCGTCCAAGTCAGCCCACACGTCCGGCACCACACCACCAGGCAAGTCAAGTCAAGTCAGCAGCTCCAGGTCCAAGCTGCCCGCACGTCATAACGTCGAGACTAACCTCTCCACTCCGCCAAAACGCAGCCCAGCTTGTTTGCTCTCCTCACCCTTCCGACATCAACCACAGACCAACAACTCAATTGGGTGGAGAAGAAAGAAAATCCTTTCACTCCCCACGATGCTTCGCACAACCCTCACCAAGAGGGCAGCTCTGCTCCCCCTCCGAGCCACCTTCAGCACCACGGCACGAGCCATGGCAGAGGGAGACACGGGCGCGCCCCCCAAGACCGGAGGCCAAGGGTAAGCAAGAGAGCAGCCATCATGCTTCCCTTTTGTTTGCCTTTTTTGTTCTTCCTTCCCCTATCTCTCTGTCCCTCATTATATCGAGACCACGGGAGTTGAGCCGAGCTGACCTAGTGGGCGCACACCCGTAGTGATGCTTTCCAGCGCCGCGAGCGCGCCAGCGAGGATTACGCTATCCGCCAGCGCGAGAAGGAGAAGCTCCTGGAGCTCAAGCAGAAGCTCGCCGAGCAGCAGGCCCACCTCCGCCGTCTCTCCGAGCACATGTAAGTTGATTGTTCTTTTCAACAAACGTCAAGCCGTCAAACCTTGTCACTTGCCTCACCGTCTTGCAAGATTGTGGTTGCCGTTTTCCTTAGCTCCAGAGCTGGCATCGCCATACAAGCCGGAGACTGATCTGGCTCGTTTTTTTCAGTGATGACATCACCAAGGACCAGGGTGGAGAGAAGAACTAGTCGCCTATCTGAATAGGTCGATTTCTCTGCCAGGAGCCTGCGGTCAAGCACGACTTTGGGCGTCGCGACGCGACGAATGGCTGCGAATTCGTCCATCGTCCCCATAGCTCGAGACAGGCGGAGAAACTTTAATTGGACCCCGACGCAATGTGGCAGCCAGAAAGAAACAAGGGCCGTGTTGTGCCATTGCCGGCCTCGTTAAAAGCTACTGTACAAAACATATACCTGTTGCGACTTTTCGGAAAACTCATGGAACAGGAAACATCAGCTCTTTGCCCTCGTAACACTTTTCAAGACCATGACCGTGAGGGTTGTGAAGTTCCCGTTCACAACAGCTGTGCCATGCCCATGTCCGTCTTCCGAAGCTCCAGAGGTTTCCTCCCTTTTCCCCCGCTCTCCCGAGAGGACCTCGACTTTTGCATCTTACCGCCGCCCGTAGAAGGAACGATAGAACCCTTCGGCCGCATCGTTTTCTGGCGCACCATAATGGCCGCCCAGTGAGGTGCTTGACTTTTGGGCAGACGTCACTTTGGCCTGAAGGGCTGAGGCGTTCGCGTCAATCCATTGCAATTGTGTGAGATGGCTGTTTAGAACGCGCACAATCTGGCTCAGCTGCGGGGAAAAGTTTCGTCAGCTCGTGTCAACAGATGAGAATCGATCGCTCCTTTGACTTACTGGATCCTCGGCCTTGGCACCTTTACTCAGAGTACCAGAAATGTCATTGATCTCCTTAACCATCTTGGACAAGTCTCTGGACTTTTCGTCCAGTTGCTGCGTCAGCTTCTCGGCCAGCTTGTAAGTGCGCTCCCGCTCCTGGTCGGGACCGGCGAGCTGCTCGCCTGGACCAATCTGTTTCGCAAACATGTCTTGAACCTCGGACTCGTAACGATTCAGCCAAGCCTCGAGTTCTTCCTGTTGACTTTCAACGGTAGCCAGCTGACGTTCAATCTCATGACTGGCCCTCTCAGCCTCGAACGTGTCGAGGTATAGCTTCTGAATCTTCTCCCCGTTGTCGACCAGACTGCGATCCCACACCGACACAGCAGTCGCCTGTTCCTTGAATTCCTTCTGGTGCTTGGTCAGATCAGAAGCCCACCGAGTGACGATGTCCTCCATGGTCTTATTTTTGAGTCTCGCCATCTGCGAAGTAGGACCAGTTGTCGAAGCTCCCAAGACACTGCTTGTCCCGTTCTGAGTCGCGGGCTTGTTCTCTGTGCCCTTTCCGCCTTCCTTGGTTGCTTCTGTGGCAGGCTTCGCCCCAAACAGTCCACCTGCCGTAGATGTAGACGCGACAGGTGCAGCGCTGGTGGAAGGCGCAGTTGTCGACGCCGGTTGCAAGGCTGCTGAGGTCGCCGTTGAGCCACCAAACAACGATGAGGTTGGTTGAGCGGCTGATGTCGTGGGTTTAGTTCCACCAAAGAGGCCTCCTGCCGTCGTAGTTGTAGATGGCGCAGCGGCCGAAGTCGTTGAACCAGAAGCCTTGCTGCCAAACAGTCCCCCCGATGAAGATGTACTTGCTGCGGGCGCATTCGAAGGGGCTGCGGAAGAGGCCGCGAAACCGCCACCAAACAGGCTCCCACCTGTTGTCGCTGTTGTCGACGTCGAAGCTTTTGGTGCAGATGACGTGGCCGGCTTTGCACCGAAAAGGGAGCCGGCAGTCCCTGCTGTACTGGTGGCTGCAGGCGCCGTCGTTGCAGCCGGCGTTCCTGCACTAGCAGCTGCTCCAAAGAGGTTCCCACCAGATGCAGTTGAGGCTGCTGTCGCGGACTTGTTCCCGAATAGGCCGCCTCCAGAAGCGTTGTTTGCAGACTGCGTGTTCCCAAAGAGCCCGCCGGAGGCCGGGGCAGCAGAAGATGGTGCTGTTGAGTTCGGGTTTGCGCCTGAGCCGAATAAAGTCGTGCCAGAGGACGCAGATTTGGAAAGATCGACCGGGGGAGCCCCTGCTGGGGTAGTCGATGGAAGGGAAAACAGAGGCTTGGCTGGTGTTGCCGCAGGCGCTGGTGCCGTACTCGAGCTCTGAGCAGTTGTGCCAGGCGTTGTGCTGGACTTGTTTCCGAACAGAGAGTTGCCAGTGTTTGCAAACATGCCCGTCGCAGGCGTCGCACTCGTCGTTTGTGGCGTACTTTGCGACTGTGCGGTGTTATTCTGGCCGCCAAATATCGAAGAGCCTGACGCGGTGGCAGCAGCACCTCCGAAGATGTTGCCGGAGGGTGGCTGGGAAGCGGGAGTAGTTGAGGCGTTTCCGCCAAACAGTCCCCCCGCGCTGGGCGTTGAGCTGGTCGCGCCGCCAGTGCTGCCAAACATGCCCCCCGAAGAAGCCGTAGTTGCGGCATTGTTTGTTGCATTGCTTGCTGCTCCAAAGAGCCCACCGCTTGACGGAGTCGTTGAAGTGCCGCCAAACAGTCCGCCGCCTTGGTTCGGAGTAGAAACGGGGTTGGATGCGGGAGTAGTCCCTCCAAACAGGCCACCGGATGGCTTTGCTGCATCGCCGGCTGGTTTCTGACCGAAGATGGATCCTGAGGTGTTTGATGGGGTCGTGGTAGTGGCAGTCGGTGCGTTGGTTGTATTTGAGAAGGAGAAGGTGGGTGTGCTCGAAGAGGCGCCTGCATTTCCAAAGATGCCTCCGGACGCTGGCGCCGTTGATGCTGTATCATTCGACGGCGCGCTCGACGAGCTCGGAGTCGAAAACTTGAACGACATGATGACGGATGGCGGGTTGTCGGTTTTATTTTTCAACAAAAAGCGGCGAGGGCAGGACTGTACCGGCTACCCAGAGAGCTTGGTCCCCCACGAAGGTCTCTAAAGAGGGTGCGCGGGAAGACTGGAGAAGCGAGCAAGCTGCTGGTGCAATGGCTGAGCTGGCCGCCCTGCTGGATCCGTGGCCGGTTGTGGTTGATGGAGGAAAGCTCTGCGCGAAACTGGAAGCTTTCCAGCTCCACGCGCCTCGCAGCCTCCAGACAGGGACCAGGCCCCTGGGGGGGCGTGCACGTACAGTATGTGCGACGCACCACCGCGCTCGATCTGAGACCCCACACTGCACACACACGTACAACCACGATACACGCACGGCTGGTGACCATCCACAACGTCCAATTGATGGAGCCCCGCCAGAGGCATCAGAGCATTGCCGTGCAATTTACCTACGCGCCCGCCCTTTCCCGTCATCAAATCGACTTGCTCCATGCTCAAGGCAGGTAGAGGTAGGCGCTCATGAGCAGTTGGGGACCTGGAAGACCAGCCCCATCGACACGACCACACGCACCTCTTGAGTTGTCATGGGGTCCGACTTGGCTGCCCACCAGATCGCCAGCAGGGGCCATCACGAAGTTCCCTATCGCTTAAGCAGCAGCTCTAGTGGCTTCTCACCGACCGCTCGCACCGCGCCCATTCCCACTGTGCTCTTTTGCGATTAGATTCCCTTTTCGAAGCAGCCAAAATGGCAGCTGCGGACGCTCTCGAGCCTCCCATGGACGTGAACCACGAAGATCCAGGAGCACACCAGCTGTGTAGGCTGCCTCGCAAGTTCTTTGAGCTATCTCTGACCAAAACTGACAATGAAGGCAGCCGAGCCTGAGACTTCAGACTCCGAAGACCAGTTCACAGATGCACAGTCGGCGCCAACGACGCCACAGCTCGCCTCGCCCGTCCCAAAGACGCGCGTAGAAAAAGTCGATGACAGCCCGTCGCATGGTGACGTGCCGAACACGGCGGCCCACCAGATGCGAGAAGCCGACGCGCAGCCCGACGAGATTGCTATCAATAAGGAGCCAGATGACGACGAGACGCCCAATGAGGCGACGCTACAAGAGGTCCCTTTGACCGTCGTCCAGCTCGCCGCATCCAACGATGGCACTCCCAAATCACCTCCAGAAGGCTTATCTGGCGTAGATGCCAAGCCAGATATCATTCTCGAGCCCTCGAGCGATGCAGCCAGCAACGCTGCGGCTGACACGGCAGAGGAGCAAGCCGACGATTTCGGTGACGACTTCGACGACTTTGAAGAGGGCGGGCAGGAGGACGACTTTGACGATTTCGATGATGGCTTCGCCCAGTCACAGCCTCCAGCGGCGCCTTCACCGGGCCCTCAGCCCACTGAACCAATGATTCTACCATTTGTAAGGCTCGACATGGCACAATGACTCGGAACAATTTCTTGGTTAACATGTGATGCTCCAGACCGTACCCGACTTCGATGGTCTAGGGCCAGACGAGATTTTGTCTACAGCTGAGCCTTGTTTAGACAGCGTATTCCCTCCCCACGAGCTCGATATCTCAGTCCCCGAATCTCTCCCCAAAGAGGCATCGCTATTTCTCACACCGCGCTCCGCCTCGTTATGGTCACAATTGGTAGCCCCTCCGCCCCTTGCACCTCCCGATTGGATACGTTCTCGAACCCGGCGCCTGTTCCTCGTCTCACTCGGCGTCCCCGTCGACTTGGATGAAATTCTACCAGCGTCGAAACAGAAGAAACTGGTCCTCCCGTCCCTCAATCTACGAGCTACTTCTCCGAGGACGTCCAGCGACTCCAGATCCCCCTCCCATCTGAGACAAGGAGAAGGAAATGTATCATCTACATCTGTAGACACCCAAGGCAAGCCCAGAGGGTCGTCCAAGAAGAGAAAAGGGCCGCCTCCCGAACCGGAGCTCGATCTAGTCGCGGCTCGGTACCTCTGCACAACAACCGACGAGGCCCTCGACGGCATGACGAGCGAAGAACTGAAAGAGCATGTTTCCAAGCTCGAGGCCATGCAGGGCACGGCCAACGAAGTACTGGAATACTGGCGGAAACGGACCGATGAGAAGATTGGCGACCGGGAGGCATTCGAAGGCGTAATAGAGAACCTGGTCAAACATGCGCGGAAAGTCAGGAAATAATTTTGCCTCAAGTAAGAAAAAGGGGCGTTGAGGGCTTTCGAAAATGGAACAGGCCCAGCTGGGACGGGTCTCTCTTGATTCAGTCTACTTTAGCTTTTCTTTTCTTTTCTCCCTTGCCCTTCCTTCCACCACAAAGACTTCCTCCTCCTCCTCGGACTTGGCTCCCATCGATGTGATCGCAAGGAGGAAAGGAGAAAAAGATGCGATACAGTCATCATCTCCCATGATGTAATGCAACCTAGATCTAGCTCCATCAACACATGGCATACCCTAGCAATGGAGCTTCAACCAAACCGGAGACCTCCCCCTTGCCTCTTCCACTAATGCATGTCCCCCGTCACCTCGGTTCAGAAAACATGGGGTAGTTGCAAGAAAACTCCTTGTTATCTTATTTTGATCGCGCCAGCCAACTTCTGGTATACCAAACCGAGCCACTACAAGTTCGCGGCCGACCGGACCACTTCTTTTCCCACGTGAACCGTCCTTTTTGCCTGATACAATGCTCCTTTTCATCCCATCATAATCGTGCGTCCACGGTCTAAGACGTGCTGGGCTCCAGAGTGACACCGCTGATGACGAACGCCGTTAGCCCACATGATGAACGTGTCGAGAGGGAGACAGACGACAAGGTGGGGAAACAGAACGGAGGAAACTTACGCAGTAATGGTGGCCCAGCCAATCAGACGCCAATGCTTTTCGATACGTCGACTTAGAGCAACCTTCTCGCCGATATTTGTGCAGGCAGGGCTGACGAGGACAAGCTTCGCAGCATCGTTCTTGATAGCGGCGACCTTGGCGCCCGTCGACGTGGATCCAATGTTGACCATGATGAACTCGTTTTGAGCGAGTTTGGCGACCTTGGCCTGCTTACCATCGGCGGTCCGCACACCGAGAAGGCGACGCAGCAGGTAGAAGTTGACTTCGATTTCGCTGTAAATCTCTGGAAGGCGGCCCTTGAGGCCGAGAACGAAACCGACGAGACGATCAGCTCGGCAGAGGGTGGGGTCAATGCGGGTTCCGACACCGATCAGACCACCGGGAACGGCGTACTTGAGGTCGTTGGCCTCTGAGTTGAGAGACACAATGCGCGAGAAGATGGGCGTGCACTTGAGAGCTCCGCTGTCATCACGAGACACGATGCCAGGTCGAATTTCAATCTCATCGCCAAGCTTGACGACACCGTGCAAGATACTTCCACCAGCAACACCGCCCTTGAGATCATCAATCTCAGCACCGGGCTTATTGACGTCGAATGAACGAATTACGATCATGTGGGGGTCCATGGTGAAGTCTCGTGGCGGGACCGGGATGGTGTTGACGATGGCCTCGTTGACGGCGTCGATGTTGAACTTGAGTTGGGCCGAGATGGGGATGACGGGTGATTTGCCAGCGACGGTTCCGCGGATGAACTTTAAGATGGACTCGTATTGTTGTTGGGCAGCCTCTTCTCTCATCAAGTCGACCTTGTTCTGGAGAATGATGATCTTGTCGAGCTTCATGATTTCGATGGCGGCCAAATGCTCCGAAGTCTGGGGTTGTGGGCAAGATTCGTTGCCCGCAATCAAAAGCAGGGCTGCGTCCATGACGGCGGCACCTGACAACATGGTACTCATGAGAATGTCGTGCCCGGGACAGTCGACGAATCTACCAAGGTGAAATACGAGTCAGTCTAACGTGCTGCGAGCAAGTCCGTTTCCGGTGGCGGCGCGTAACACTCACGAGACGTGTCGCAACAATCTGTAGCTCCCGCTGCACCCATCCCGCTCACAAGGAGGATCTACCTCCTTTTCGCTCTTGTAACTCCGGTAGCATCCCGGTCGAGGGCACTCCGGGCTATCACACTTGTAGATTTTGGCGTTCGCATAACCCAGCTTGATTGTGATGTTCCGGATCAGCTCGTTCTTGAAACGAACGGTCTGCACGCCAGAAATGGCCTTGACGACGGTCGACTTTCCGTGCGCGACATGGCCAATGGTCCCGATGTTGATTGTCGCTTGACGCGCAATGATTTCAGGCGTCAGAGGAGTGAGGCTGGCGACATCGAGGTCTTTGGGATCGGTTTGCGGCGGTAGTGGTGGTCTTTGCACGACGGGTTCCAGAGCGGCAGACTTCTTCAGCGCGGACTTCAGGGGCTTCTCGTCGAAGCCATCATTGATCTCATTCTGCTCAATGGACTCTCCAGAGTCAGACTCCGAGTCGATGTCGTCGTATTTGGAATCACCGTTCGACATTGTGACGGGCTTATGGCGGAGCGGGCGTCCAGAACTCTGAGTTGAGCTTTCCTCGAAATCGACCTCTTCTCGTGACCGCGAAAGTGTGAAAAAAACACCAGGAGCCTGAATTGCCTCGGTGTATATCCCACAGGTGTTGATTTGGCAAGTTCGGGTTTGGAAAAAGTGGCCGCTGCCTGGTGATTTTAATAAAGCTCTCCGACACTGGGGATTTCGGCTGGATGTAGTCAAAATTCCTCGTGTGCAGTCATTGGGGGAGAGATGACTCTGCGCTAATCCCGTTAGGGTCCGATAAACTGATATGCTGCCCGTGAGCCCCTCCTCGGCTGAAAATCGGGTGACCACCCGCCCCTCGTTTGTGCCCCTGTTGCCCCAGGGGAACAATAAACTCACATGCTCTAGGATGCCAGTCAGGTAATCCAGAGTTTACCACAATCTGATGTGCTCCACGTCGTGAAATTCGAGGCAAACAAGGTCTTGCAATTCTTTTCAAGCTTTTACCCGAATGTCGGAGAAGATGTCTCAAGCAACGTTCAATTACTACTCTACTATCGAAGACATGGAAGAGTCGTGGTAGTGTTCAACAACATCCTTATGGAAAGCGCAGCGCGAGAAGTTGCAGCAACTTAGAAAAGTGCAGGCGGAACAGTCGCGAAGTGCGCGTTGCGACTTGATGCTAAGTGCGCTGTGATATACAAAAGACATGGACAGCCGCAACACTTCGTGTTTGGCTTTCCACCACTTTTAGCTTTCATGAACATTGTGGTGTAATCGCTTCAGCCCATGGATGGCGGGAGCCATTTTCTCCCCTCAAAATTATCATTCAAGGACTTGCATGCAATTAAGTTAGATGCGAACCGGAAACCTACACTGAACACAGTTGCTCAACTCGGAACCCGGGCACGTGAGAAAAATAGGGCCGAGCCGGGACACACTGGGCAAGGATGTTGTCGCCGGTGTAATCATGTCGATGAGCGCTGCGTTCATTGAATATTGCGACAGTGGGGATTCAAAATGTAAGGCTTCTATCAGTTCGTCGTACTGGTAGGCTGCTTGCTGGTCGAGCCTGAGCTCTAGCTCTGTTGGCCAGTTGGCTGAGTCAGTTGCTTGGGTGCCAACAAGAGGGAGAATGTGAAGTGAGTAATTGATGATACGAGTCTAGTCTCTTATACCAGAGCAGCACCGCGAAGGTCAACACAAAGATGTAAGGAGAAGAGAGGCTAGCTATCGCCCCCATCGCGCGGCTTCCCCAGGAGGGTCAGAGGGCCTTGTGCGTGACCCAGCGATTGTATTCCAAGCTCCAAGCCAGAAAAAGAATCATTGTTTTGATGTTTCTGGTCGTTCATCAGCCCCTGCGTTCTCAAAAAGGAAGCCCCGACCACTTCTTACAGTGACTTGAGGCATCATTGGTGGAGTATCAGATTGGCTGTGTCTCGGTGCTGTCAAGAGAGTCTCACACCCTCTCTCCCTCCCTCCTCCGGTGCCGCTTGGACGGTGGTCCCGCTCCTCAGGACCGCCAATCTCTTGCGAGGTCGCCAGCGAAAGTACAAGTTTGCTGTCAATTTTACGTCCTCAAATGGCTTTTTGAAAAGAATCCTACACCGGACGACTGCTAATGCCATGTCTGTCTTCAAATCGATGAACGCGAATCGCACCAAAAGGTTGTAGGTGATTACGCCTCACCCCACGGCAAGAGCTTCGCGAAACCAATCAAACTTGTGGTAAAATCTGCTCTTTGCCCTCCTCCCTTTCCCCCTGTTCAAGGTCTGAAATTTGAAGGCAAAAGGACTGGCAATCAGCCACCTAGAAGCACCTCCTGCGGTCTGAGATGAGAACGTGTTGCATCTTCGAAGCCTGACAGACTGTACCAAGGGGGCACAATGGATCTGGCAAGATGGTTGCGTGCGCTTGTGATCAAGGCACTGTCATAAATGGGCTACAGATGACCGGGCGATACAGATTGTGCAGCGATTTTTCACCAGGGTTCTACGCATTCTGGTCGGTTCCCATCTACTAATTCCAAACCTGTGACTATGCTTTCCCAACAGAGCTACTCATACAAGTTTTATGGGCGTTGAAGTATACCGCGTTTGGTTCCATCGCAAGAGAACGCTGTTTCAGCGATTCCTGACAATGCACGACGCGATCTAGACTCAATTTATTTGGACGCGGATAATAACCAAGTTGCAAGACGCTTATTCTGTGGGACATTGCCAGTCACATATGAGAGGAGGATAAGAAAGATTGAAGTACGGGCGCGCTGTCAAGTACATTGCACACGGTGGGCACACGAAGGGGGCACCTGCATCGATCATTTGTGGGGTGGCTGGGGGGGGCACTGTAGCGAGCCATTTCCTGGCTCGGGGCCTTGGATGCCCCAGCCACAGAGGGTTGCTGGCGACCTACGGAGCCAGCTCAAAATTGCTAGGCACCGTTGGAGCTTACAACAAAATCCGCGAGGTCCGAGTGCCGACCAGTCTCTCTTCTGCCGGGAAAAAAAAAAAGATTGCCGGGCTTCACTCAGCAGGGGAAGCATATAGGCGGCCTGGAGGGTCTGATTACGGGGCCAGGGAAAGTTGGGCAGATCAAGCAACCCGAGACTGGTACTGCGGTTCTTTTCATCGTCCCATCACGCACGGGCGACTTTTGTTGGTTCGAAATTACAGAGTATGCATCGTGTCATGAAGGCAGAGGTTGCTTCTGCAGCTTCTCATAGTCCAGCATCGCCCAGTCATTCATCCACTTCGATCTCAGAACATCCGTCATACTGCAGCGTTCCTCAGGCTTATATGTGAGCATTGGCTTGAGCATGGCGAGCAGCGCTTCCTTTTCCCCTGAGCTCATAAGTTCCATGCCGAGTTCTCGGCGCCATTCCTGGATAGCGGTTTCGAAGTGGAAATCCCATGAGTACACGGGTCGATTGGTGTCTAGTATTTGGCCGTCTTCGGCGAAGTACTCTGAGCGTCCCTCCCACCGCGCCCACCACCCTGGTGGGAGTTTTCCGAGGAGCTCGACCTGCATCGCTGCCGTCCATTCTTCGCAGGGCATCAAAGATTCGAAGATTGGCAGCAGTCCGAGGATTCCCCAAACAGAACATGCAACAGTCCAGACATCGCTGGGAAAAGATCGTGGCTGTGATGGTTCAAAGCGGTCCTCTGGTGGTCGGCAATGCACCGGGGTGCGACATTCAAGCCGCTGCTCTTCTGAAGGCCGATATGACTCGCCTAAATCAGACAAGAGGATATGGGCCTCCGGTAGGGAGAGCTCGCGTGTCCGGGTTGGGAATTGCAAGGGAAGAGTAGCTACAGTGGGGACGTTGTTGGGAATCGTCTTGTTGTCGAATGTCTGAACTTGTTCGTACTCCGGTTCCCAGAATTCTTCGTACAGCTCCACGTCTGAGAGACGATCGAGATTTCCTGGATATTTAAGGAGAATGTTGCCAATGTGGAGGTCTAGAGAAAGGCACGTCAGACAGAAGCACCTGAAGTGTGATGAACACAAGTCCTATTCCCAGATATAATAGCCCAATAAGATAGAGCGCAAATGAGAAGAACTCAAGGTGACTAACCTCCGTGAACATATCCATTGTGATGCATATAAGCGGTTGCAAGCACGAATTGGGCAGCCATAGCTCGGGCAACCTGCAGAGGCATGGGCGAATTGAACGACCTCCTTTTCGCCTCGGCGAGACTACATCTGGCGAATTCGGTGACAGTGCAAGTGTGTGTACCGTGTGGGCCATCAAGGTGAAAAGTGTCAAGAAGCGAAGGGATGATATCCCGCCCACTCATGATGATGTTGTCACTGGCACTCGAAGAGCGCTTCTTCAGAAGCGCGAGAATCTTCGACTCATTTTGGCTTGCATCCGCTGTGCCCACCTTGACAGCAACGAGCCGCTGGAGTCGCTCGTCGCGGGCCAGCCAAACAGTGGAATAGCTGCCGTGACCAAGTTTGTGCACGACGCGATATCGGTCATGCAATCTGTCGCCGATACTCACAGGGTGGTAGCCTCCAGAGGAGTATCGCCCCATCTCTTCCACGTCTTCGATGGCGTGAAAGTACACTTTGTCATCATCTGACATTTGTTCCGAGGGTTCCGTAGTCAATTTGGACATGCAGCGCAGGAACAAGGTCGCGCCATAGCTGTTGCGATGAGCGTCGGGCGCTCGCATTGACGGTCGCGCGAGCCTGGTTGGAGAGATGCGATGATGATCAACAAGCTTTCGACATGTTGTTGAGATCCAGAGCACGGTTCTCATTGCCGTAAGTTGTCGATAATGAGTTTTTGGTAGAAGGCGTATGCGTGGTGTAGCGAGCGATGGGTTCCGTGTTGTCTTTACGTTTCTCTAAGATCGGGTACACGGTATTGGACGTGAACTCTGGAGTCTAGCAAAACCAGCAGGGCTGGCCACAACATCGGACACAAGTACGGTGGCACATTAGCTAGACTCCGCAAAAAGGGTCAAAACGCATGTTGATTCAATTAGGTTAAATACTATAAGCCGCCATGTATGCCTTGAAGCCGCGATATATACCTAAGATATAAGGTATCTAGGGTTTCTATGTATATATTATAGCTTTAGAGCCAATCCAACCTTTAAGGCCAATCTGACCTCCGAGGCTAAATTAACCTTCGAGGCTAATCTAACCTATAATTCAACCTTTAAGGGAGGCATCCCGGCTTATAGTGTTTGACCTAATTGAACAAAAATGCGTATTGACTCTTTTTGCGGAGTCTAGCTAACGCGCCACCGCACACAAGGGGAAAGGAAAGAAGTAAAAAGTTCTACCTCAGAAATGACTTGGCCATTTGAACATCGCAGGACAACAGACGCATACTTCATAATACGGCACATCCAAGGTGGCTATGTAGCTCAATGACGAGCATCTTCCTCGTGGTAGTTGCGTTACGTTAGTCCGACTTTGCATGGGTCAAGTCAGAAAACGGAACCAGACTTGTCGATAACTCAACTGAGCAGATCCAATCCTGGACACGTCCAATGGCTGGACTTGTCTGGACGAAGATTGCAATGGCCGCTTTCGAGACGTGTTTCAGGCAGCCAGGATTGAATTTCGTGAGACCTGTCTCGTCCTCTGTTAGAGCCCTGCTATGTATGCCTCTTTTCACAGATTAAGTCGACCCATTGATAGAATATTATAATATAATTTATATGCTGAAAAAAAATTTATATTTTTTAAAATACTTTTCACACTTAGAATAATTCGCCTTTCGCCTTGGTCTTGGTCTTAGTCTTGGTCATGGTCTCGTCTCGTCTCGGGAGCCGATAAACGTGTTCTAGCCGGATTACAAGAAGTGGCCAGGCACATACACACCTAGTGCACGAGGTGCATGTATACACAAATGCATACATACATTTATACATACATATATACATACATACATACATATATACATACATATATACATACATACATACATATATACATACATATATACATACATACATACATTTGAGCAGCCACCACCACCACCACCACGACCTCCTCCTCCTGCGGAACACCACACTGCGGCTGGTGCACGACTGGCTGGCTGTACGAAGAAAGCTACGCGAAGTGGTTCATGGTGCTTCACAACGCCGACGATGGTCGAAGCTTAGGCAAACCTGGGAGGTAGACAAGAGCTGCTAGCGGCGTTTCTCTCCACAGCGCAGGAACGGGTCGATCCTCCTCACATCGCGCCACCGCCGAGACAAGGTGACGCGGCTGACAGGCAAGTCATCATTCTGTAGTGCTTGGGATGCTGAAGCAGCGGTAGAGGCGCAGGCGCCGCACGGCGTGGCGTGGCGAGACATGGGTTGAGCCGAAGGGCAGCAGATGGCGGCGGATCCGCAAAGCAGCGAACCCCAAGCCGGGCATTGCCGCCCGCGTGCTGCACGTCGGCCAGCCCCACGGCCAACCGTCACATGTTGAGGCACCTTGATTGGCCGAAGCTGCGGGTGGCCGGGCAGAAGAGCTGCACTAGTACCTCGTGCTGCCACTTGGCGGCCCAATGGGCTTCCAAGAACGAACGATAGCCGCCGCAGGGGTCCTCCCAACCGCTTTCGATTTTCGAGTTTCGATTTTCGTGGATCCGCAACCTCGCACCTGCCTCCAGAGCAAGCAACAGATCCATGTCACAAGTGAGCACTTTAATGCTGTCGAGAATGGGAGATGTGCATTCATTCCGCATCCCGTTCCCCCGCTTCTCCCGCTTTCCTCACATTGCTTTCTGCTGAAAACGCGCCCTCCCATTCCGCAATGTGCAGCCATTTCCGCAGTGGGTGATGAATATTACTCGGAGGGTTCAAAGCATTCGGAAGCTGCCGCGACCAAACCCCTCATCTCAAAGAATGTCTTGCCGCGCTGTTTATCATCTACTGCGATTAAGTGCGCGCACCAAAGGACTCGTGTGTGTGTGTGTGTGTGATTGTGTCCGCTTCTGTCTCTCCGTGACACCACTTCTCGACCAGGCAAGGCCGGCCAGCAATCGAGTCTGGAGTGCAACGTGAACAAGTGGACGTGGGGGGAAGAGGGCGGGCAAGACGGCTGCGTTGCATCCGTTTGGCTCGTGGCCGGCGTCTATCGAATCAAGCTTGAGCCGTTTGCTTGGTTTTGCCCAGCCCGTCTACCTATCAGACGCCGCAGAATCCATGCGCCTTCCCATGCATCTGGGAGCCATCACACCTCGCTTTTTCCCCTCCCCCTCACCTCCCACACCCCTCTTTGCGCTCACACGGCGGCAAAGATTCGCCGAATGAGGTTTCTGCGTTTTCCAGACTCTTGCCACCGCTCTCAAAAGTGCTGGCTCCCGTGTCCAACATTTGACCCATTGGCTTTCTTCTCGCTTCGCTCGGGCTGGTCTACACCATCTTCATCATTGAACCGTAATTCTCTCGCCGCATATCTACTTTGGACTCTTTCCCTGCAGCTGGACTCGCAGAGACCGTCCCTTCCAATACTCTGTAGCGCCTCAAACATTGTATCACGGCCACCGTTTTTGCCGCTGGTGTAGATCTCGACACTCTCTATCATCGCTCATTAAAGCATCAGGGACTCCAGGATGGCTGGAAAAGGTCGGTCTCTCGATTGCAACGGCGCTTTCTATTCAAGACAGGCGACTAACACGGTGAACGAATGACAGGTCCCGATGAGAAGAAGCGGCCTGCCGCCCTGAATCTCACGCCCACACGTTCAAATTCCTCTTCCACAAGCAGCTCACTCAAAGTCCCGAGAACGCCTCGCTTTGCAGAAGCAACCTCGGTCGTATCGCCCATTGAAATGCACAAGTCTCCGTTCGCCGACCCGGAAAAGCCAGGGACCGGTGACTCGCAACCGAGCGTGGTTGGCTTTGGATACATCGGCAATCAGCAAGACTCGACGACAGGGCCCAAGTCACCCCTCAAAAGCGCCATGAAGTCTCCTGGAGCAACCGTCAAGCAATTTGCCAATCCCCTAAGTCCGACTTTTCGGGAGGAGGAAATTCTGGAAAAGGTCGAAGCCAAGAACGACAAGGAGCAAGCCAAGGACGTGGTAAGTTGCACCCACGCACAGCCTTCCAGGAAGACGGAAGTTGATGTTTGACCCTCCTGTGCAGAAAATCAAGACGCGGGTGCGCATGGCCAAGTTTGCCCTGCGAGGTGTCAATTTCAGCTGCTCGTTGATCATCCTGTCAATGCTGTCGGCCTCGTTCGCCATCTTCAATTCAACCAAGTCCCTGGCCGCGGCGAGCAAGTTCACGCCGTGGGCACCGAACACGCAAGAGTCGGCCTGGCCGCAGAAACTGACACTCGCCATGGCTTGCATCTCTCTTTTTGCATGCGTGCTTGTCTTCTTTGCGTACTGCCGGGGCGGGCATAGAAGAGCGACCAAGGTCAACACGTATTACACCATGTTTGCTATCGGTTGGGTAAGTCATCCACGGCACAATGGTCCACGCGGGTTTCCATTGAGAGGGGATGGGAACGCTCGACTGATGCAAGATGCTCTCAACTAGTTTATCCTCAGCATGCTTCTCTGGGTCATCACCGCCGTCATCTTCCAGCACAGCAAGAACAGCAGCGACAACAAGGACATGTGGGGATGGGCGTGCACCAACAATCAACGAGCGGAAATCTATTCCGACAAGATTGACTATGTGCTCGTCTGCCGCCTCCAGAACTGGACGCTCATCTGCATCATCATTGAGATCGTCGTCGAGGTCATCAGTATCTCTCTGTACAGCATCGTCTTCTACCGATTCTACTCCAAGCGTCGCCTCATGAAGTCGATGGATCTGCGAGACCGCGCCCGGTCCGATCTCTACCTTGCCCAGCTCCGGTCACAGTCGGCGCCCAACACCCCAGGTTTCGGACCCAAGTCGCCCGCCTTCTCGCACTACGGACCCAAGTCGCCGGCTCTCAGCAACTACGCCATGTCCCCCCGCCACCCGCCCGCCGCCTACCGTAACCTCTCGGACATTGAAGAGTCGAGTCCGTTCACCCCTGGAGGCAAGGTGTCCGTGCCGCAGTCCCAGTTCACGCTGCTGCGGCCCGGCTTCAAGCTGCAGCCGCCTCCCGCCAAGGCACCGTGCGCCACGCCCCGAACCGTCCAAGCAGCCTTTTCGCCGACCGCTGCTCAGCGCGCTCCTTCGCCGCCTGCTGAGCAGACGGTGCCGCAACACGCGCCTCAGGCAGCTGATGAGCCGACGTACGAAGCAGTCCCAATACCCGAAGCCTACGCCGGACAGGTCGTTAAGAGTCCGCCCCCCAATCAAATAGTCTTTGGCCAGGCTCGTTGAGCAACATTAGCCGAAACGACTGTGCCTTTTTTGTGTTTATTTCTTCCTCTTTTTTTATTTATTTCGGACTGGACGTGGGATTCGGACTGGACGTGGGATTCACAGGGCGTAGTTTCCAGTGACTTGTGAAAGAGGCCACACAGCTGGCACGGCGTGTACAAAATCGCGGTGCGCAAAAGCTGCCTCATTTCTCGTTCAATCTCTCTTTCTTTTTTTTTTTTCCTCCCTTTCTATAATCCCTCAACTCCGCCATCGGCAAGTCCATTCTCGGTAGGCGTTTTTTTTTTTTTTCATTGGCTGGAGAGTAAGGGCGGGATTTTGAATATCACAAAGTTGATGCACACATAGCATAGCCTTGCCGCACACTTATTCTAAGAAAGAAAAGGAAAAGGATAGTTTACATAAATTTGTGAAAGCCTATTTCTGACATGAAAATAATTATCATGGCCATGTGAATAAATTTTTGATGACACATTCGGCAGCCTGCCCTGTAAAGGCTGCAATCAAGTATGGCGTTTTTTGGGCAAAGCCGCCATGAGCTGTACACCTTGCCAGGCAGCTAGATTTGTATAGCCAGAGATGCAGGGTACACACACACACGCAAGCAGCAGCAGCAGCAGCTGCTGCTGCTGCTGCTCCTCCTCCAATGAACACAAAGCTCGTTATCTCGAAACTGTGACGGCACGGCTGATGGCCATTGTGCTCATTGGAGGCTTGCAGTCACACCTACCTGCTTGATGCCTGATTGACGCCCGAAGGAGGGGAGGAAGGGCGGCGGGATGCTCGGCGGAGAGGAGCGATTGTGGCGAGAGGGAATGGGTTGAGTAAAGTACCCGGCAGCCGCGCCAGCCGCGCCGGTCTTCATGGAACTCTACCTACTTTACCACTTGCTATAGCAAACGGGTCTGGGCCGCCACAACACAGCCTCGAAAAAAACAAAGTCATTCGACAACGGGGCGCAAGCTGCTGGCGAATGAGCCCAGGAGCGGCATACGGCGGTGCAGACAGACAGACGGGCCAGAGCACAGCAAGTGATTCGAACAGTTACGCAATAATGAATAGCGACTCCTAGATACAGACACCACAGGGCGACAGTTATACCAGAGAGAACAAAGGGAAGAAAAGAGAAGAGGGGGAATGAAAAGCTATTGCATTACTTTTTTCGTGGTAGAAGCCAAGCCCGCCCGCGCCTTTGTCGTATTAAAAAGCGCAGAAAGAACCCTTCGCCCAGTCGCATTTCGTCAGTCAGGCAAGCGCGAGTTAAGGCAAGCGCGAGTTCCGTTTCCGTTTCTTCTCTTTACCTGCTAGCAGAATCACCCATTGACTCAAGGCTGCCCCCCGTGCTTCGACTTGCTCCACGCATGATTTTCCCGGACAGGTTCGAGGCAATCAGAAGGGAAGGGGGCAGCCTTAGCACCGTAACGTCCTCTCTTGGAAACGCAAATCTATCGGGAAAACAGAAACAAATAAAAACCAACCGTTTCTTTTGCCGAGCAAAAAGAAAATCTCTCGTCTTTTTCCCAGTGCCCAAGAGGTGCCCGAGACAGCAACGGTTGTGCGCAGAATTGGGCTACTGATTGACGGAGTAGCCCGAGGAAGGAGGCGCGATGAGGCGATTTTATCAGAGATGCAGGCTTCTTCTCCCAATGATTTAGATGAGGTCGGCAACGTTCATGGGCATTTCCTCAATCTGGGTGCTGTAGAATTGCTCGATCTCACGCATCATGCGAACGTCATCGGCGGTGACAAAGTTGATGGCGACACCCTTTCGGCCGAATCGACCACCACGGCCGATACGGTGAATGTAGTTCTCGCGGTTGGCGGGAAGATCGTAGTTGATGACCAGGGAGACTTGCTGGACATCAATACCACGGGCCAAAAGGTCAGTGGCAATCAGAACGCGGGAAGACCCGGATCGGAACTCCTTCATAATCAGATCACGCTGAGCCTGGTCCATGTCACCGTGCATGGCAGAGACGGTGAAGTCACGGGCAGTCAGCTTGTCTGTCAACCAGTCCACCTTTCTGCGGGTGTTGCAGAAGATGACAGCCTGGGTAATAGTGACAGTCTCGTACAGGTCGGAAAGCGTGTCGAGCTTCCAATCCTCCTTCTCGACGGCAATGTAGAACTGCTTGATACCTTCCAGGGTAAGTTCGTCTTTCTTGACCAAGATACGAACAGGGTCGCGCATGAAGCGAGTGGTGACCTCGAGAACATCCTGAGGCATGGTGGCTGAGAGCAGGACAACCTGGGTAGACTGCGGCAGAAGCTGGAAGATATCGTAGATCTGGTCCGTGAATCCACGAGACAGCATTTCATCAGCCTCGTCCAGGACGAACATCTTCATGGCATCCGTCTTGAGGAACCGACGCTGAATCATATCGTGTACACGTCCGGGTGTGCCGACAACAACTTGAGGCCCGTCCTGAAGGGCCTTCATGTCGTCACGAACGCTAGTGCCACCAATGCAGGCGTGGCACTCGACGTTCATAAAGTCGCCAATGGCGACGACGACTTTTTGGATCTGCTGAGCAAGCTCACGGGTGGGGGCCAGGATGAGAGCTTGGCACTGCTTGACTGCGGGATCGATTTTCTGCAGGACAGAGATGGAGAAAGTGGCCGTCTTGCCAGTTCCAGACTGGGCCTGGGCAATAACATCATGGTTCTTGATGACTGGCATGATGGCGCGCTGCTGAATAGCAGAAGGACGCTCGAAACCATAGGCATAGACTAGGGAGACTCTGAATTAGAACTTGGAATATCCTTTCTTGTCCGGAGGCCCCGAGATTGTCATCTCCTATGGGAAAAGGAAAAGGG
>JAPFUF010001463.1:0-18300 GCA_030780645.1 Aschersonia sp. MBC 508 | reverse complement strand
CCCCCCCCCCCCCCCCTCCTTGCCAGTCATGACACCCACGGCCGTTTCGTCGACCGGGGAGCCCTTCTCAGAAACCCTGGAGGCTCTGACGGCCACATTTGATGATACCTTGAGGTTCTATCTGAACGGAACCAAGGTCGTACTCGACGATGTTGACCCAGAAATTACCGTCCTCGAGTATCTTCGCGGGATAGGCTTGACGGGAACCAAATTGTATGTCACGGCCCACACGGAACTCATACCAATCCTGGAACCAGTATGCTAATGAAACATTTCACTCGTCGCAAAGAGGGTGCGGAGAAGGGGGTTGTGGTGCGTGCACCATCGTTGTCAGCCAATTCAACCCGACAACCAACCAGATCTACCACGCAAGCGTCAACGCCTGTCTGGCACCCCTTGTCAGTTTGGACGGGAAGCATGTCATTACCATTGAAGGCATCGGAAACGTGAGACAACCGCATCCCGCTCAGGAACGCATTGCCAAGGGGAACGGTAGTCAGTGTGGCTTCTGCACTCCTGGCATTGTCATGAGTCTGTACGCACTCTTGAGAAACAACGCCGACCCCACCATGCACGACATGGAGGAGTGCTTTGATGGCAACTTGTGTCGGTGTACAGGATACAGACCCATCCTGGATGCTGCCAATACTTTCAGCACTGAAAGGTCCTTTCCCAACGGTTCCCCTAAGCGGAAGAATGGCGGCGGAGGGTGTTGCAAGAGCAACGACGATGGCACCGGCGGGGAAATACGAAGCCAACAAGATGGGACCCAAGGCGGACCGCAATTTGGCAGTGGAGAAGGCTGTTGCGTGCAAAATGGCAACGGCAACGGGCCGCCGGCAGGGGGCTGTTGTATGCAAGGAAAGGCCCTCAACGACCACCCAGTCAAACGATTTACTCCACCCGGCTTTATAGAGTACAACCCAGACACCGAGCTCATCTTCCCACCCGCCCTGAAGAAATGTGAGCTGCGGCCGCTGGCTTTCGGGAATAGGCGCAAGAGGTGGTATCGGCCGACGACTCTCGAACAGCTCCTTCAGATCAAGAGACTACATCCCCAAGCCAAGGTCATTGGCGGAAGTAGCGAGACGCAGATTGAGATCAAGTTCAAAGCTCTCCAGTATCCTGCTTCTGTCTACGTCGGCGACATTGCCGAGTTGAGACAGTATGAGCTCAAGGAAGACCACGTCGAAATCGGTGGGAATGTTATCCTGACCGACTTAGAGGGCATCTGCGAGCAAGCCATCAAAAAATACGGCTATGCCCGCGGCCAGGTCTTTGAAAATATACTGAAACAACTCAAGTTCTTTGCCGGCCGACAGATCCGAAATGTTGGTACGCCGGCCGGAAATTTGGCCACGGCCTCACCCATTTCCGATCTGAATCCGGCTCTGTGGGCAGCCGGCGCCGTGCTCGTCACAAAGTCGGCTACGAAAGAGACGAAGATTCCAATGTCATCGTTTTTCACTGGGTATCGCAAGACGGCGCTCGCACCGGACGCCATCATTGCTTCGATCCGGATTCCCGTGACAGCAGCGGAGAACGAGTTCTACCGCGCTTACAAACAAGCCAAGCGCAAAGACGATGACATTGCTATCGTGACCGGTGCTCTGCGTGTCAAGCTTGATGCCCATGGGACGGTGTCCGAATGCAGCTTGATATACGGTGGTATGGCCGCAACTACCTGCGCAGCAAAAGGAACCATGAAGTACATCGTTGGCAGAAGGTTCACGGAGCTCGAGACTCTAGAAGGCGCCATGAACGCCCTAGGGAACGACTTCGACATGCAATACAGTGTTCCTGGTGGCATGGCATCATATCGTAAGGCTCTGGCGCTGGGTTTCTTCTATCGATTCTACCATGATGTCCTCACGAACTTAGACGGACGGAGCGAACACGTCGATAAGGAAGCCATCGATGAGCTTGAGCGAGCCTTATCGAAGGGTCGTGTCGATGGGACATCGGCAGCGGCTTATGAGCGGGAGATAACTGGAAAGTCCAATCCTCATGTGGCAGCCCTCAGACAGACCACTGGTGAAGCGCAATACACGGATGATATTCCAGCACTCAAGAACGAGCTGTTTGGATGCTTGATTCTGTCGACGAAGGCACATGCCAAGATAAAGTCAATTGACTATTCCAAGGCCCTCGAATTGCCTGGCGTCGTAGACTACATCGACAGAAATGACATGCCCTCTGCCGAGGCCAACAAGTTTGGCGCGCCAAACTTCGACGAAGTCTTCTTTGCAGAAGGAGAAGTTCACACTACCGGGCAGACCATTGCCATGATCCTGGCCACGTCGGCAAACAGGGCCTCACAGGCGGCCAGAGCCGTCGTCGTCGAGTATGAGGAGCTGCCTGCCATTTTGACTATGGAGGATGCCGTTGCCAAAGAGAGCTTCTTCCCCGTCTACAGAGAGATAAAAAAAGGCTCCGTTGAGGACGCGTTCCGGGAATGCGACTACGTTTTCACGGGGAGCGCCCGCATGGGCGGCCAGGAGCATTTTTATCTCGAGACGAATGCCTGCGTCGCGGTGCCCAAGCGGGAAGACGGAGAAATGGAGATCTTTGCTAGCACGCAAAACGCCAATGAGACGTAAGTTTTCTCTGCGGGACCGACTGACTGACATTTACCTGGCTCAGCATCGAATCTTTCAACCTCGTCGTTTTTCTTTGCTCCTCCTCGTCCCTTGGCTAACACTGTATTGGAAAGACAAGCTTTTGCGGCGCGAGTATGCAATGTCCCCGCCAATCGAATCAACGTCCGCGTCAAACGGCTTGGCGGTGGTTTTGGCGGTAAAGAGACAAGGTCTATCACTTTGAGCTCAGCTGTTGCGCTGGCCGCGCATAAGACGGGCCGACCGGTACGCTGCATGCTCACGCGAGAAGAAGACATGATCACCTCGGGCCAGCGACACCCCTTCATGGCCACCTACAAGGTTGGTGTGAATGCAGACGGCAAGATACAGGCCGTGGATCTCGACATCTACAGTAATGGCGGGTGGACTTTTGATCTCAGTACCGCCGTGGTGGAACGAGCTTTGAGCCATTCTGACGGCTGCTACTTCATACCCAATATGCTCGTCCGCGGGCGCATCTGCAGGACAAACACCATGTCCAATACCGCGTTCCGGGGTTTCGGCGGTCCCCAGGGCATGTTTGTCGCTGAGACGTACATGGAGGAGGTCGCAGACCGCCTTGGCATGCCCGTCGAGACACTGCGCGAGATAAACTTCTACAAGCCCCAAGGCGTCACTCACTTCAACCAGGTCATCGAGGATTGGTATGTTCCCCTGATGTACAAGCAGGTCAAGGACGAATGCGACTACAATCTTCGCAAAGCCGTCGTGTCCAAATTCAACGACGACTACAAGTGGCGCAAGCGAGGCATGGCCATCATTCCCACGAAATTCGGCATCTCCTTCACGGCGCTCTTCCTCAACCAAGCTGGATCCCTCGTGCACATCTATCACGATGGGTCCGTCTTGGTGGCCCACGGCGGAACAGAAATGGGACAGGGACTACATACCAAGATCGCCATGATTGTGGCGCAGGCTCTGCAGGTGCCTCTCGAAAATGTCCATGTCTCAGAAACGGCGACCAACACCGTGGCGAATGCATCCGCCACGGCCGCTTCTGCATCGTCCGATCTCAACGGCTACGCTGCCTTCAACGCTTGCCGACAGCTCAACGAGCGCCTGGCTCCGTATCGCGCCAAACTTGGCGCCGACGCGACGATGAAAGAAATTGCTAGCGCAGCCTACATGGACCGGGTCAATCTGTCTGCCCAGGGTTTTTACAAGACGCCAGAGATTGGCTACGTTTGGGGTGAGAACAAGGGGAAGATGTTCTTCTACTTCACTCAGGGCGTTGCGGCAGCCGAGGTGGAAGTCGACACGCTGACGGGAACCTGGACTTGTCTCCGAGCGGACATCAAGATGGACGTTGGGCACTCGATCAATCCAGCAATTGACTATGGCCAGATACAAGGCGCTTTCGTGCAGGGTATGGGCCTCTTCACAATGGAGGAGTCGCTTTGGCTGCGCGGCGGTCCCATGGCCGGCAGTCTCTTTACCAGAGGCCCTGGAGCCTATAAGATCCCGGGATTTCGTGACATTCCACAGGAATTCAACGTATCGCTCCTGAAGGATGTGGAGTGGAAGGAGCTGCGCACCATTCAGAGAAGCAGAGGCGTGGGAGAGCCGCCTTTGTTTATGGGCAGCGCCGTGTTTTTCGCCATCCGAGATGCGCTGAAGGCGGCCAGGAAAAAAGCAGGCGTGGAGGTGCAGGTCGGGGAGGACCACAGCGAGGGACTTTTGCGGTTGCAGAGCCCTGCAACTCCCGAACGCATTAGGTTGTCCTGCGAGGACAGCATCGTGAGGCGGGCCCGAGTCACACCGAAAGCGGGAGAGCAAAACTTCTTCGTGGTCATATGAGTGACGAGAAGCCTTGCTTGGCAAGAAAACGCCACAGGCAGACAAAAAATGCACAATAGTTGGCCGAGGGTGCATGACTGGGCGGGCAGCGATAGGTCTCTCTCTGGATATGTCGAGGGGCACGCGGCAGTGTCTCATCGTCCGAACGTGCAGCTTGGCTGGGCTTGGGACGGCGCAGCCAATGGAATACCAACTTGCTCTTTTCCGAATTCCTGGGTGGGGCCTGACGATGTACACAAACATGGAGCTCAAAGGTGATGACGAGTGAGCGTCTGCAGCCATGCCCAAGATCCTTCGTAAGCTAAACAAAGTTTCCCCCAGCAGTCGCGCCGACACACGAAACGCCACTTCTGAAAATTTCGCTGCCACGGGGCCATGTTCAGACCGGGTGGTTTTGACAAAGGGTGGCAATGAAAAATTTCCGACTCTGACCTCGCTGGCATCGTTGATCAATCGAGACGCGGCTTCTGAACGGCCGATGGCCAAGAAACGGGCGGGGCAATCGCTCATCCAAATTGTTCTACATGGCACTCGGTCAGGTCTCGTAGCGCAATTGACTCGGTGTGATCGACTCGCGACGCTAATGTGATGTGTTTCCGTAGTGCATAAGCTGTACACCGAGGCCATGTGGCCGCCTCTGGCTGTCGCTGCTGGGCCGGTCAGCTATGTAGAATTGGCATCACCACTGACCCCCCTCCCCTCCCCTCCCCGTGCTTATTTCCTGCGCGTAAGCAATCTTCACTGCCCACCACCAATAATGCCCCCAGTATTTCAGCCCCGCCGGAGCACCTTGAGTCTCCTTCGGCTGGCTGGCACGAAGGCGGCACCCTCCCCACGAAGCCTTGGTTCTGGAGTCGTTGTCCTGTTGAAGTAACTGCTCTGTGTGTGTGTTTCGAATGCGCCTTCTGGTTGACATTGGTGCCAGCATCCGACCGCATCGTACAAACGCTGGTTCCATATTGATAAATGCTTTGGTGCCGTTTCGCGGCGTTGGGCCCGAGTAGTTTGGGGCCGTTTTATTATCAATTTTTTTTTTCCGCGGCTCTTGTGCACCTTTAGCCTCCCTCCCTTGTTCATCGCGACCTCGGTTTGCTGCTGACCGTCCTCTTCTCCGAAACCGTCAGTTGCACTTGCGACACCAGCTTGGGCCCCCACGCGCATATGCATCGTCATCGCGCGCGACTGCCATCTCTTCGTCTCTCCCATAGGCCTACTAATCTCCGCCACTGCAAGACAAAGGTCAATCGACAAACCGGACTTTGGGCCGCCTCAGTCTCCCAGCTTTTCTTGTGTCGCACTTCTGCGCCGCTTACACGCTGTGCATCGTGACTGCGGCGCGGCAGCGCAGCATGCTGCACGCGTTCTCGTCGCTGCTTCAGATTGCCCAGACCGAGGCGGATAAGACAGGGCTGCAAGTTCCCGCGAGCAAATGAGAGGTCCGTCTGTCGGGGGTCTGCGTAACCACCGAGAACCAATGGGATTGGCACCGACGCAGCGACAGGGACCTCACCATGGATCAGGAAATCAAGGCTGTTGAGCCCTCCAGGCCGGCCAGGCCAGACAAGAGTGACGCCAAGGACCGCGATGAAGCTAATGGACGTGGCGTCACCAGATCAAAGAGTCCAAAGAAACGCCGCAAGGTCAATCATGGTACGCTCGACTTTCCTTGGTAATCCCAGCTCCAGTGACACTCACCGCGTCGCATGGGAACCGCTGTTCTCGTTGTTGTGCATGTGCGCCGCTGTGTCAGACCGTGAGCCATGAGAACCGCTGTGCTTGCCCTCCACTGTTCATTCTTCACGCCTTTTGCTTTGAAAGAGGGTGTCATATGAGCTAACTGGGGCCTCAGCCTGCGTTTACTGCCGAAGATCTGTAAGCAATCTCCTTTGGCAGCAAAAGATAGGATTCACTGCCCCTCCTAGGAATTTGGAACACACGCTTCGTCGTCGTACTTGCCGGCAACGGAATAGCCGTTGAATTCATGCTAATCATGTCCTTTCGCATAGCACATGACATGCGATCTCGTAAGTTGACTCCGTTCTGGCGAGACAGACGATGATGCCATGGCGTCCTCGTGTCTTGCTTTCCACGGGCGCCACGGCGAAAATCATTGCCCCCAGATGCGCCCCCGGCCTGCCCATGCCGCTCTCATGCAGCGCCACTAATGCTGTGCACAGGCGAGACCATGTACCAGATGTATCAAGCGTAACATTGAACATCTTTGCCACGATGAGCCTCGTGACGCTGAAACGAAGAAGCCAAAGAATGTCAAGCCGCCATGTGCAGCAGTTGACGAGTCAGATGCACAGTCTCAAGCACCCTCAGATGCGGCAGGCAGCTCAGCGCCAAGTACCATGGGCCCCCTGTCTCTGGACGGATTGCGGCAGCGGTCTGCATCTGGCTTTGGGGCTGCCACCGGCAGCCTGAGCCAAGCAAATCCCGTACCACTAGTGACACCAGCGTCTTCTGGCTCAGGCTTTGGAGGAAACAGCCTGAGCAACAGTGGGACAGGAAACGCGAACCAATGTGAGTTGCTACCCAGCGTGTGTCCAGGGTTGCCTCGCCCTTCGTCGGCAGGACGTGATTCGCAAACTGCCGCCATCTGGCTCCTCCTGAATTGCCCCCCCTCCTTGCTGATTTCGACGCGGTTGCGTAACCTTCTATGATATCGAAGCGGCGGAGCTGACCCGAGTCAATCCCAGTCTCCGATGTCTGGCTGACGGCTCGAAATATCAACGAGATGGGCTCGTTCACAAATCCAAATTATATGATTGCTCCTTATGTCACGCATGAATTCAATCTTCTGAACGATCTGCTCCAGACCGGTTTGCTGGACGAGAGCAATCTCACAGCAGACGAGTCCCGCCAGCTGACTGCTCTCGGGCAACTTGGTCAAACCGACATGCTGTCAGGTTTCGGGGGAAGCGGCAGCCTCTCTGCTGGTAGCTCAATGGTGCCTTCCAACCGCTCCGGCGACCTGATGCCACCACCCCCAAAAGATGGCAATGGCAGCAAGAAAATGCCCTACTCAGCATCTGACAAGACGAGGGAATATTATTTGCAAGCTGCTGACCCCTCTGGCAATGATAATCCTGAGGAACGGATGGCCCGCGTTCTCCACGCCAAGTACGAAGCTGGCCTATTGAAGCCGTTCAATTATATAAATGGGTATGCTCGTCTGGGCAATTACCTGGACGGTCACATAGCTGCGTCGTCGAAGCAAAAAATACTGCGTACTATCAATCAGTTCCGGCCCAAATTCAGAGAAAAGGCTCAAGGTCTGACGGACTGGCAACTCATCGTCGTCGAGATGTGGTTTGAAAAGCAGCTCATGGATTATGATCGTGTGTTTGCATCTATGGCTGTTCCCGCATGCTGTTGGAGGCGAACCGGGGAGATATTTAGGGGCAACAAGGAGATGGCAGAACTTATCAAAGTTCCCGTCGACAAGCTTCGCGATGTAAGTTCCGCTATCTGTTCTTGGCTGTTTTGTTTTCTGTTGGGGCGGATGTGAGTCCAACGAGGCGAGCGCTGATATCGATTGCAGGGCAAGATCTCCCTGCACGAAATCCTGACCGAAGAGTCGATGGTCAGATATTGGGAAGAGTTCGGCACGATTGCCTTCGACCCGGCGCACGACACCTTGTTGACGGCTTGCTCCTTGAAGAATCCGAGCGACACATCAGACCACCCCGTGGTGAAATGTTGCTTCTCCTTCACCATCCGACGCGACGACCACAAATTGTGAGTATCAATGCGCTCACTGTGCCACTCAGAACTCGGCTGACAGCGATGACAGACCAGCCTTGATTGTAGGCAATTTTCTTCCACACGATCCTCAATCGAACTAGCACGTCGCCCTGGGCGGCAGCGCTGTACGATTTGAAGAGCAATTCATCCCGGGCCCGTGAGCTCAGTCTCGTTGCATAATATAACTGCTTACTTCTTTCGACTCGTTCGTTCACATGTCCAACCGTTTTATATTTCCCTTGTGGAGAGCAGGCTGGTGCGGAGTCTTTGCAACATGGCATAGAGGCGATGCTAGGAATAGATCGATGAACAACGCATTGAGGCCCATGACAAGCGACCAGAATGTGCAGGAGTCCCTTTTGGGGGGGAGGGGGACAAAATCCCTCGGCTGACGCGTAGAAGGAGCCCTCTGTCGCTTCCCGACGTGTTCCTTCCTGTTTGGCTGCCGCCCTTGCCTCTTTGCCGAAACGCGATCCCCGCGGCGACACAATTACTTCATTTGGTGCACGCGTATGTTACCATTGCCATATCCTCCACTTGGTCATCAGATAGAGACTCGGCCGGCCCAATGATGGATAAGTGCTTCCCTCCCAGTCCAGATGCTCGGCTCGATAGCCTCTCAGGTGTGTGCTTTTGGGCTTGACGCCTTCCTCGTGTTTCCCTTACGGCTCACGCTTTCTTGAACCCAGACTTTTTCGGGAAGCTACCTTCAAGGCTAGCAATCATCAAGTCAAGAGAGGAAGCAATAGATCCCCTGATGATAGACTTGGATGACATGGTACAGCTGGTGCAATTGTGGTTATCAAGACCGGAAAGCCAGCATGCACCTCTTGTGAAAGACGATTTCAAGGTTTCATGCGAGAATTGTTGGAACACATGCATTAGATCAAGACGAGATCTAGATGAGAATAGTCCAAAGGAGTACAGAAAGATGTGGCTCACGATTTGGCTTCTGGCCTGCCTTTGCCTAGAGCTTTGCGGGACATGTCTCGGCGCGCGTTCGACCACTGGGCCAGACGAAAACGACGACGCAGGATTTATGCTTGGACTTGTCCTTTGCATCGCCA
Organism: Aschersonia sp. MBC 508; assembly: GCA_030780645.1. NCBI lineage: Eukaryota > Fungi > Ascomycota > Sordariomycetes > Hypocreales > Clavicipitaceae > Aschersonia > Aschersonia sp. MBC 508. The sequence goes on along the minus strand of JAPFUF010001463.1, from coordinate 9,047 downwards.
AAGCCAGCATCAATGAGTCCTGCATCGACATCGCCAAACTTGCCATGCAGAGAGGCGCTGCTCACGTGAGAAGGCTGGAGTCTTGTTTTCGCCAGGAAGGGCCGGGAGCAATTGCAAACAGCCATTCGCATTTTCGATTTGAGTATTACACCTTGAGGACTTACCTGGTCAGTCATTTTTCAAAAAGCTCTACGGCGCGTGCTGACTGCGGAAAGTCTTGGAAGGAAGATCGCCTTGACGTGGCTGACCACATGTTTGAGAAGCTTAGCATGTCCACAGAAGGTGTTCCGACGAAGTTGAGCGAAGCTCTAGCAGACGTCTTGCAGCGAGTCGGCGCAAGTCTTTGCAACGGCGAAAGTGATTTGAATATTGGTGTAGGGTGGCTCAGGAGGGCACACCGCGTCATGAAGTCCGCGACGCAGGAATTGTCTTTGCAAGGGCGACAATTGTACTCAGTGATCTGCAATGATCTCGTAGCAGCTTTTTTGCGAGTCGGTTCAGCTGACATGGTGCAAGAAGCAGAAGACATTGTCAAACAGGCACGGTCTGAAATCGGCGAGACGCCTCAGCTTTGTCACTCGCGGATGATGATACAAGATTTTCACTATGCGCGGGGCGTCAGCGTGAATGAGAAGGACTATGCCGATTGTTTACGGAGTTTGATACAGTTCTATGATCTCGCTAACAGCTCATTCCATCTTGTCCTTTATCATTTCCGAGAGTTCCGTAACATTAACAGCGCTGCTACATTCAGTTTGCTAGAAGATCTCGCCTTTCGAGATGCGTTGATAGGAGAGAACGACTGGACTAGTAGGATTGTGTTTACTCAAATTTGGCTTTTCTCCAACCAAACATCTTGGGCCACTGAATACGAGCGTCTTTCGGCTTTCATTGCCAGAGTTTACGAATTCGTCAAAGCTCCTCTTGGAACCAGAGCTGCGGGACTTTGCCATGCTGTAAGTTGAAACCTACGTTCGATGAAGCTAGGAGCTTACTCAAGCCACAGCTTATCTGGCAAATCATAGAGGCGCTGGAAGGGTTGGACAGTCCTAAGCTCATTGAATATTGGTGTGAGCTTGCCCTGCATCCGTTGTTCAGCGCGAGGGATTCGCACAATATACCAAGATTTGCCCAGAAACTTGTCGTCTTGAGGGTGAGACTCGGCAGCGTCCATGATTCGCCAGAGGAAGTTGTAACTCGACTGGACTTTGACGGTCATAACGATAATTTGGCCCATTATCTGACCTTCAAGGCATCTCAGCTCGATTCGAGTCAACAATTGGCCTGCCAAAGCATTCGGGGAATGGCCACCGTGGGACAGACTCAGGAGAACCACGAACTTTTGTACGCATGTCTGAGCCAAGTTAAATGCGGAAATGATCTGGACTGTGTCTTTGCGGCTCTCAAATCAGTAGTCGATTCCTTTGGACAAGGAGGCCCTGCATCGAGTCGCAACTTGGCATTGTTGCTGCGTTGCACGATTCGAGTGCTGTTATTGCCTATTCAAGGCGATCATGAAGACGAAGAGATGAACAATCTCAAGACTCAAGATGACTTGTGCGAGATATTTGAAATAGGTCAGATCCCGAAGCCCATCTCCGCAAGTGGTAGTGCTATTTTCTGACTGACAGAAGCGGCAGGACACATGTCCAGGTCGGCGGCGGACGGGCTGTCTGTTGGCAGATTCTGCTTATTGGAACTAGACTGGTTTCTCATGAACTCCTACAACATCGGCGTTCTTAAGAGTCATCACTGGGAGGACCATAATCTCTCGCGCATCTTTAAGAGTTGCTTGTGCATCGCGAGCAGCTTTCCGTCTGCAGGGATCGCCTCACGAGTGACCCTCACCGCGTTACGCTGCCACTTCGTCCTCTCTGCGACCCATCTCAGTCAAGCACGGAAAGTGTGTGCTGAGGATAAAAATAGACACTATGAGTTAGTCAGGTCTCACGTTGCCCAATATCATAGTCAGCTTCGCCAGAGTCGACCCCCAAAAGATTTCCATATACGCAGGGACCTTGCCGCCAAACTGAGTACTTTGCTCATCTATGACTTTGAAGCCGCCATCCAACTTGGCCAACACTCTGACTTGAGAGACATTCTCGCACAGCAAGCAGCATTGAGACAGACTATGGCCTTGAAAGCGATGGGCGATCTTCTTCTGCAATCGAGCTTGCCTGCCGAACGTGCGTATCGTTTGGCGCTTCTGTCCTATGAATCGGCTGACATAGAAAGCAGCTCAGTTGAACTTGATGAAAATAACTATCAATGAGATATATCTCCTTGAACGGTTCGACGCAACAACCCTTGCCAAATATCTGCGATGTTTGTTTGTCACCCTCCTCTCGAAGAGCAATCATCTGGCACTCGATGTACTAGATCAGGTCGTCCGACTTGCCTCCGAAAGCAGGCAGGTAAGCCGACCTCTGCCAGTCATAGAAGTGGAATGGCTCGTGGCGACCGCCTTCAATCACGCTGTCGACTGCTACGCCAGTGGTGAGGAAAAAGTTTGTCGAGCATGGGCAGCAAAGGCTGTAGAATTGGCAGACCTGGTAGACGATGGTGGCGCGCTGGCGGGGACGTTACGCGCCAAATTTGAGCGGCTGCAATTCTGTGCTGAAATGGCATGAAAGTGAACTCTTGAACAGCAGTGTCAAGACATGCAAATCTCGGCTCTGCCTTTTGCCATTCACAAGGGTTCATGTAGCGGACGTTCAAGTGTTATATACAATTCATTTCTCGTAGCTGATGTGTAGACACAAACGTGGTTTCGAAACTAGATGTATGGAAACACTCAACGGTAGCGACAGGTAAGACGCACCATCGATGATGAACTGAACAAATCGTCTCCCACATGAACATCGTGCACACGAGTCTTCTCGAATCAGTAGACTGATGGAGTGCTATGAAAATTGCGCCCAACAAACTTTAAGGGGGAAAAGAAAAGAGCATATCGTTTCGTCAAGTTCAAATAGCCGCACATGCAATCCCGTGGTATCTCCAAGCTCTTGAATCATGCAGATCAAATGACAGCTGCCAGCCGTTCAAAACACCCAAAATGAACATGATGGAAAGACTTCCATCGAGGTTGATGATGACAATAACAAGATAAAACAGTCTCGAGAAGGGGAAACATTGAGATCGAGTAAGACAAGAGACAACATAATTTCGTACGTAGTACCTTGCGCTAAATTCCGGTTCGGAGGGGTCTGGGATACCATGAAATATGCGGCAAAACCAGAGACATCAAAATCGTCAGCCTCGACTCTCTTTGAAGTGTACAACTTCCCACAACCAAAATTGGGGAGGCTGGATCCAAAGGGTCTCAGAAAATCCCTCCCTGGCGTAGCGAAAAAGAGGACGAATAGTCGAGACGTGGCAAAAAAAAAACATCAAGAAAAACAGAGGAAAGGAGGGAGGAAGTCGTTGCACCGTCAGATAATATTTGCGATACTGATGCGCTCTGCGCCTCTATTCGACGTAGGGGGACTCCCGTCGCTCCTCGGTCCGTTGATGGAAAATCGCGACGAGTCTGGCAATCGAGGGATTTCCGCTTTTACCATGGGCGACTCAATCTTCACCTGAGTTGGCGCCGGTGCATGAGACACGGACGTCCACGCCGGGTTGGCAGATGTAGAATTCCGAACTGAAGCTTCCAATCTGCCCCAACCCATCCAGTCCCTGCGCTCTCCTTCATTCAAGCCTGTTCTCTGCTCGGAACTGAACAAGCCATTTTCGTTTGATCCATGATGACCCGGAGGTTCAGCGACGCCCAATTTGGCAGGAGCCGCGTCTCGATCGTCGAATGACCAAAGCCAGGATCGATTCGGGGACGCCTGAATGTCTGCGGAGACATACGCTAGCAACTCCTCATCCCGGGCTAGGGACAAGAGAAGGGTTGCATGGTCAACGGGAGCCTGGTGAGAGAGGTAATTCAAGTGCTCCGTTCGTTTCGTCGCTAGGGTGGCGGCGAAGAATGCCAGAAACCGACCACAGGAAAGTGTGATGTCTCGTCGAGCATCTATGGCAGCCAAAGCTCTTATGCATGTGGTGGCATGGTCGACATAGCCAGTTAACATCAGGAACAAAGTCGATCGAAATATATGGCTCGTAAGAAGGGCCGTCGCTCCATCGGCTGGCGATTTTGTGCGGCTGATGAGAGACGCCGTCTCCAAAGCGACGTGCGTGCAGTTTTCGACAGCAATAAGTCGAACATCGGACGGACAGCGCGGCGAAAGATTGTGTCTATGGAGCAGAAGACGAGCATGAAACAGATATGCTAGAGGCGCCAGGAAGTGTGAAGCCAGAGCTACAGGACTGGCCGGGTCACAAGCCGGAGGAAAGGTGTTGAGACACTTTTTGAAATGCGCGTCAAACACAGCCAGCTGTGATCCCGAAAGTGCTGGGTTGTCCAAAGCCTTTGCAATGGCCGTGTATGAGCGCACAACGTGGATCACGGCCAAAAGGGAGTGCGTCAAGGGCTCGGCACCATTGGGCACGCTCGATCCGTCATTGCTGAGATACTGATCGTCCACGGCCGCGGGCAAGGAGACGTCACAATCGGCATCGTCGATGAGGAAGGGATGCCCCATTTCAGTGGCGAGGGTTCTGTCCAAAATATAGATAGCCCACCACGTCCGGCGACGCATCTCCCCATCAATGGCTGACCAAGCACCGGATTCGGAATAGAGCCCCAGGTCCTGACCGATCCTGACCGTGTTTCCGAGCCAGGTCCATGCGGCCGACTTCAAGTTCATCTCGTTGAGGCAAATGGTAATGAGGATGAGGGCCTTTGCATGGTCCAGGTTGTGATGGTTATTCCAAGGGTCCATCACCTTGCGAGCGGACTCGAGAAACTCGGCAGGCCGGTAGAATGTCGTCGTTGTCGGCGGTTCAGGGCTGAAAAGGCTGCCTGCCGCCAGAACGGCAAAGAACAGACAGTAAGTGGAAGCAGGAAGCCGCGGCGAATGCGACCGGTACAGCATCTCGACCGTGTCTCGAAACGTGGACATGTGAATGATGGGGAACATGCTGTGAGGCGACGCAGTGAAAGAGTGCAACATGCGTTCCGTGACGGAGCGAGCCGGCAATTCTGGCGTCGGAAAATCAAACGTTGTGACGATGGAAGGATTCCGATGCTGGGCTGGTGGTTTCCATATTCCCTTGGAGAAATTGCGCACGTTGGATCTGGCTCTGGCAAGCTCTGGATTTGGCGGTAAACGTTTTCGCGATCTCGGCTCTGATGCTATCGACGGCAGCCGCACTGAATGCCGGTCTACGGCATCAAGATCGAGATCCATGTGCCCATCCCGCTCCTCCAGCATGCGCCGCAAATGGGTATTTTCACGCTTGACCCGCTCAATCTGCTTCTCCAAATCTTGAACCTGTTTGATGGAAGACATTCTCCGGTTTGTCTCCTTGGTGAACTGGCATTTGACGTTGCGGCTTGAACACTCGGAGCAGCTCGTCGTCTCTGTGGCGTCACACTTCACTTTGCGTTCACGGCAAGCGTCGCAACTGGGATCCTTTCTTCGCTGCCGATAGGCCCGTTTCTGGGCCTGGCCGACGGGGGTCCCGGGCAGGTGGCCGTGATTGTGGCCCTGACCGCTCAAGACTGATTCTGCCAAGGGCATCGAGTCCCGGCTCAGTATCGAACCGTACGGCGGGAAGCCTTGGTTCACAGGAGGCAGAGGAGGCATACCAATGGGTTGCGGGCTGGAGGCGGCGTTCGATCTTGAGCTGGCACCGAGAAGTCCTCCGAGATAGCGGGATGGTGGTCTTGGTGAGGTAGCGGAAGAGACTGAAGAGGAGTCATATGACCTTGTGGATGGGTTGGGAGATCGAGCATATGGGTTGTGCAACGGCTCTGCCATGACGACGGAGTGTGTGAGCCTGTTGTCACCGCCCGTCTCCCCCCTTCAGTATTTGACCTTTTGGATACCTGGTGAGCTGGTTCTTGGAGCTCGAGGTGCTTGGGGCCAGGACGCGAGAGGTAAGAGTCAAGAGGCGAACGGTGATTGGCGACGTCGTTCCCGCACCCGTAAGCCTCTTCCTCTTCCTCAAACACACAGAGGCTGCAGACTGACTTAGGCAGAAGTTTGCCGTTCCTGGTGGATATCGGATATGAATCGCAAATAACCTGGGAGGCGAGGAAGACTGAGGTGCGTTTGGTGCCCTGGGGGCGCGACAATAATCAAGATGCGACAAGTCGCAAATCTCGCTCCGCCAAGCTTAGATGTCGTCGACGGCCCTCCTCGCAGTACCCAGCCTCCCGTCTGAAGGCAAGAGAGATGAACGGACGGGTGCAAGGCGAATGAGACTCAACTTGACTCCTGTCAACCCGGTTGCGCTGCAGGTTTGTGTGACGACAGGCTCCGTCAAGATGCGCGAGGTAAGAGGGCGAAGGGGAAGGAGCAGGGGGGGTATGGCTAGAACTGCAAGTGCAGATCTGGAGAGTTGCAAGCAGCTGGCCGGCGAGTAAGCTAATACCAGACCACTCGCCCGCCTTTAAATCATGTCGAAGCGCCCAGTACCGGATGTGCTTCGTTGCTATGGTTCTTTCTTTCCTTTCTTGGGTTTCTTTTTTCTCTCCCCCTCCTTCCCTCTGCTTCTAAATATTTCTCCCCAGACAGAGGGGGCAGGGGAAATGAAAGCAGTGCTATATGCAGCAGTCCAATATCATTGAAAGGAAGGAGGTAGGAAGGCAAATGCGCAGCAGCAACAACAACAGCGGAACGCAGGCGAGGGTACGGGTGTGCGAGGGAGAAGAGAGAGAATGGGGAAGAGGTGGAAAGGAGAGGAAGAAAGCTAGCTCCTCGGGCATAGGTTCAGCTTCAAGGTGGACGTACAATTGATTGAGGTCTGGTCTAATATTACGGGAGCGCCAGGCTGGCATGGCGAGGCCAGGTAGGCAGGCACCAGACCAGAACACACACCGGGGAGGGGCCGCTACTGTGTCAGTGTCGATAGTGGTGTAACATGGGACTTTGTGGTGAAGGTCTAGCGGGTATTTACCGAGGTGCCGGTTGAAATGACCCAGAAGCCAAGGGACACCGTCCAATATGCCGTCGCAGGCCGCCCCCATTGACAGCGCTGGTCCGTCTATTTGGCGCACACGCCTGGCGCAGCCTGGGCTGGGATGATGCGTCCTTGGCGTCTTCCCTTCTCTTCTTTTTTTTTTTTTTTCCCTTCTTCTCTTTTGATACCCCTGTCCAATTTTTCAATTCCCTTGCTGCTTCAAATCTGTTTACGCAACTTGTTTGCCATGCTCCGAAGTTGATCTGGGCTATTTTTACTTTCTTTTCCCCGGGGTCAACCAGGGCAAGGCGAAGAGGAGAGGGGACGGGAGGGGAGTGTAGAGGAGATGCGAGACATTCGTGGCGACAACGAGAGAGATTCAGACGACACGCAGCGGTGCCGTTGATGAATCGCCCGCAACAGAGCCTTGCCTTCACCATCACCCGTCAGCAGGGCGCGTCTCGATCAAGGCTGATTCGTGCGAGGAGGTCGGATGCGTGGGTGCAGGAGTCATGATCATCATCTTCTCCATCATCATTATTTTCATCAACGTGATCATCATCATCATCATCATCATCACCATCACCATCACCATCATCATTGCCGTCATCAGGGCCACGATGATGATATGAGACGCTGCAGCTAGCCCGTTCCCCATCCACTCCATTCCAACGGCATGACCCAGACAGCACCACCACCACCATTACCACCATTATTTCACTACTAGTACTGCCACCACCTCCACCGCCATGCGCATGGAGGAAGCTAATAGCGTGCTCCGATACCTTCGGGCGGTTCAAGGGGGGCGTGCAGGGGACCCTGGGCCCAGTTGCTCCCGCTCCATTTGATAGAGAAAACATGCATAATTCCGTGGCCGCTGCGATTCATGGACCAAAAAAAGCCCAATACCCACGGTTCGCCGCGGCATGCCACGCCGATTGCCATGTTCCGTCATCGAGAACAGCGAGGCAAACATTCCGCCCACCCCTGTCCACCCTAACGTCTGATGCAATCCGGACATGCTTGTTTGCTTGCTTGCTTGCATGCCCTCCATTCTCGAAGGCCATGCGTGGCACTCGCGAGAGACACGGGTCCAGTTGAGGTGGCTTGCGCCGACGCCGCGTCGTCTCCGGTCCGTTGTTTTGACTGCCTACCATGCTTGTCTGGAGATCAAGACGAATCCCCTACACTGTAGCCACACTGTCAGCCTCGAGGTGAGGTCGCGCACGCCTGCCCGTCATGTGGGTGTGAGATGTGCAATTGTGTCTTTTTGTGGCGTGCGAGGCACCCGACTTCTGACCTAATCGTGTGTTATCCCGTGCCACCTCCATCCCCTCATCCTTTCGAATCGCTCGGTAGAGCACACAGCAGGTACCCGACCAATGTACGTCCATATCTGGTGTACCATGTCACCACATGCAACAGTGACACAGATGGAGAGAAATCTGAGCCAGGGGGCGTCCGTAGCCATGGCCCCCCCCCCCCAAAACCCTTCAATTTGAAGTCAATAACAGCTTATATACATCCGTACATACATGTATGTACGTGGTGTGCCTATGCATGTACGTGTGCGGCAGTCCGTCAGCTCCGCTCTCCACGTCAAGCCATCACAAGAAAGGTGGTTGGCCCCCATGTCCCATTCCCCAATAGACGACGCATGCTTTCCGCGTGCACCGCGCTCACTCAGATCGCCCTTTTGACCACCCAATTGGCTGCGGAGCAAGCACCATCGCTCGCCGCTCGATTTGTTCAGTCTATATTCGCATGGTAGTCTGCAGGCGCGCGCATAGCATTAAAGTGCTGACCCAAGTGGCCAAAACTTTGGAGCTGAGTCGACCTCCAGCGGTCAAACCACTATTATTGTCAACTGAGCGGAGTCTCCTGACAGATGGCAACCCACGGATCTACATGGCCGTTAGCGGGCATGCACAGGCAAACTCGGTTAGTCGGCGCGGGCTGTCCTTGCCGAGGATTGAACGTCCTTCTTTCGCCCGGCGCAGGCCAAGCTTTCACTCGGCATGGGGAGGAAG